>JAQIWJ010000187.1:0-29625 GCA_034695185.1 Discolaimus major
CGTCTATTTGAATTCAAATGCAGAAATGCGACGTTAATGATATAAGTGGTTGAAGAAACCTGATTATTTTTGACGCCAGAGAAGATTTATAAAATTTTATGTAAAAATGCAAAATCAGGGGGACAGTCTCCCCACGCCCGAGCCTAACTTTAAGGAGAATATTTTCATGCCAAGCATTCAGGTAAGCACGCTTCGTCAATAACGTCTGATGCATTATCATGATAAGAAGTCACCAATTTGTCAATTACTATTCAACGGTGGACTATGGTGTGCTTGATTGATCTTGGATACGGAATATTTTGCATGGTTGCATTTTATGAATATACAGAAATATCAATGCGCGAAGAACAGCGTAAAAATCGGCTGACAGCTGCTAAACGTTTATCATTCAGTGAATTGGTCTGATCATGCGGAATACGGTTAAATTGTTCACGATTATTGGGATTGTATCAGCAGGTATTCCAGATGTGCAGTCACGATTTTTATGGCTTCTCACAACGGAAGTGAAAGGGCTTTTTATGCTGAGCACGAATTTGATATTTATTCTTGCTACATTCGCCTCAGTGACCAGTAAATGACCAGGGCCGGGTTTTTCGAAGGACTTGAAGTTAAAGTCCGACTTTAAAGATAAAGTGGACTTTAGAGGCCTGTGGTCAGGTATAGGCTAAAGTCCACTTTAGGGAGTTAAAGGACCTCGCCAGGATCTTTAACGGTGGGCTCGGGATTACCTTTAACTTTAAGTCGTTCGAAAAACCCGGCCCAGTGAAGTAGGCATGCAAATCTCAGCCAAACTGGTCAAGAGGGGCATCAAACCAAAGAGCATTATGCCCTGAATCCGAATCTTGCTTACGTATTGTGCTGCATGTTGCCGCTGACCCGTGAATGACCAAAAACCTGCTTTCTGCATAGTCACTGGACATTTACTACACAACCAGGCAGCATTTGCCAAAGTTGTTCATAGACTTGACATCACTGAACCGTTAGCTTTCATTTGATGTGCTTCTTGGTCCATTTAGGCTCTGGTCAGGTGTCCATTTTGATGGTCATTTCCCAGCTGACCAGGCAAATGTAGCAGCTAAGAATGCGATTTTCAGCATGTCAGACTCTATCAAACGGCACACTTCCTAAGCAGATTCTAATGTGGCACCTAACTAGCTTCCCTTGTCAGTAGCCAATACAGTAACCTGAATATTTTGCCAACTACTGTGGTTTCTCTCCTCACTAGGCAGAAGAATGTCAAAATCATCATGCACTGATGAATTGGCGTGTTGGTGCAAGCATCCATATTACCCAACGGAAAATGTCAACTGCCTGTACGAGGAGAAGGGGAAAATTCAAGTAAACGGTGATTTAGTGTTGCGACCGAAAGTATGCCTGAGATTATCTGATCCGTCAAAAGACAAATCCAAGCCCCGAATGGCCCAATTTTACAAGCGCAAAGTATATCCTGGAACTGATCAAAATCGAACGAAGCCAGGTATTGCAATTTCGCCAACCGATTATTGCAATATCGTAATTGCTAATGCTGCCGGTTCACCGTACGAATTTTTCCGCCTCGAATGAAGATTGGTCTGCTGATCATGGTCGTAATTGTGAATCGATAAATGTAGTAATTTTCCTGCACGGCATAATTTCTGATTGTTCACAAATAATTCATAGATAAATCATGACATGCTTTTACCAATCTAGCATGAATTGCAGTGCAGAAAGATTTTTCAAAATTCAAAAAATCTAGCATGACGCTTTTCCCAATCTAACATTCTTCATAATTCAAAAAATCTAATTCGTTGAACAGACGGGGTACTGTAACCGCTTTCAGTACATCACTCTTTTTTGCATTGATCATTGATTCGTGAATGCATCCAGCATTTTTTGCGTCTAAAAATACCATGGGAAACCAGAATCTTCATATCATCAGTAGCACAATTTTGAGCAAATGCTAAATTTGGCTTTGATAAGCGTATGGAAAAATATGGTTATTTTTTCACAATCTCCATCATGAATGATATCAATTGCTGTCTAAAAATGCTTCTGAACGCATCTGAATTTGAATGTACCTAGTCCAACGGTCGGTTTAAAATAGCCAATTTTCAAAGACATGTTGAATCGAGCACTGGTGAACCGTCGTTTGAATCATGAGACGAGCAAAAGCGTAGAAGCATAATCCTATCTTGCTACTGAGCTAAAAATTGCATTTTTCTAAAGCCACTTATCGTGTGACCATTGGTCGAAAATAGCTATTCCAAAAATGGCGCTCGGAATACTAATGAGACTAGTGCTTATAAAAATGCTCGTACAAAAACTGGGAGCTGTCTTTTTGGATCACTGTCGAAATGGCCATCCGAACGGCCATATGGACACTATTGGTCCTTTTGTGGTGTCCGCAATCCGAATCTGTCCAATGCCAAACCGAAGTGAAAATATCCAGAAACGGTATATCGAATGGGAATTGGGATTTGATCAGTAAATTCGAATCCTATATCCGTGATTACAATGGGAATGGGATAAATGGATATTGCGAAGGGTGCTCGAATACGAATAGTTGGTGCGTCACTCTTCGTATGCAAGGCGATATCAAAATCGTCGGATATCCTCCACGCGATGGTCAATACGGACCGTCGTCGTGGGGTGGTTACTATGATCACGGTCACTATTCCAATGGTCAATACGGATACGATTCGGTCACCGTCAGCGAATTGACGTACAGAAGTTGCGATTTCGGTTTGATCATGCAAGAACGCGACGGGAGTTGGCACGGATGGAATTGCGAGATCCTGACCAAAACCTTGGATCGGCATCGGAGCGAACACGTTTGCAGACGGGAGAATGGATACGACAACGGATGGTCGGGGTCGTATCCGATGTCCACGTGCCCGAATCCGTGGAGAAATAGGAAGAAAAGACACAGTCATCGTCATCGTGGACAATGGTCAGGATACGGTCAAGGCGGATATCCAGTGTATACTGGAAGGTATCGACCGGATAACGGATATGGATCTGGACGACCAGAAATCCACGGTCAACCCGGATTCACGTGCAGCAGATATCCGCCACGAAATCAACAATGTCGACCAATGCCAATGCACTGTACGCAGAAACCTTATCTTCCAGGTTGCCATAGGCCACCGGATTACTGTAGCCACTATCCATATAATCCGATGAAACCGCCTACGTCCGAATATTGCATGCACTGTCCTGACGACCCTAAATGCAGACCATTACCAGCACCGGATTACTGTAATCAGTATCCGTCCAGGCCAACACCATCCGATTACTGTAATCGGTGTCCGGATGAGCCGAGATGTCGATCCAGGCCCCCAGTAGATTACTGTAATCAATATCCGTACAGTCCTGCACCGTCTGAATACTGTAATCGGTGTCCAGACGAACCGAGATGTCGATCCAGACCTCCAGTGGATTACTGTAATCAGTATCAGTATCGGCCACATCCATCTGATTACTGTACGAGATGTCCAGATGATCCAAGATGTCGATCCAGACCTCCAGTGGATTACTGTAACCAATATCCATACAGTCCTGCCCCATCGGAGTACTGTAATCGGTGTCCAGACGAACCGAGGTGTTATCACAGACCCCCGCCAAGACCCAGGCCTCCGTCAGGACCGCCAGTGCCGCCAGGATGCTCGATTTGTTTCCAATGGGATAATTTGCAAAATATCGCGTTCGCAACACCGCATTTGGAATCGTACGGTTACCAATCCACATTACGTCCAGGCGTGAAAATGATCCTGAGATCGGGCACGATTCAAGTGGAATGTTGCAGTAGCAATCGATGCAATAACGGACCGTCCACGTATTCGCAACGACCCTATCCAAATACGCCCTGCGATCCGTACGATCAACGATGCCAACCGTTCGGACAACAAATCCACGCGCAATGCGTAACCAATATCCCGTTCTCGTTCGGAAATGGGAGACGCGATATGTGGTACGGTGGTCAAATCCCATCGTTGCCTTATCCCAATTCCACCACTAATCGCGTCCAACACGATAGTAATGGTCAATTCGATGATCTCAGCGGTTACAGTAACCCTGGATCGGCTGCCTTCGATTTAGCCGAGACTCCGGGATCCGAAAATTGGGATACGGATGGTCAAATGGGTAAAGAATCGGAAGATATCGATGCGGACGTTTGGAATCCGGCTCCGAATCCGCATCCGGATCATCACGCGAGGCCTACGCCTGAATATCACAAACCGGATGCAAGGCCTAATCCGCCTGATCCAGGGTTCCACCCGAGGCCAACCACTAATCCGGATTACAGAAAGCCTGATCCAGGATCCGATCAGTTCGATCAAAGACCAGTGCAAAAACCGCGTGAACCCGATCCAGAGTCAACCGTTCCGACTCGGCCATCGTTGCCACCGATCCCGACGCCATCGATCGGCCCGAAATCGATCGGACCAGCAGGATCGTTGGGCAAAATCGGCCCTGATCCAGTACGAATCGTTGATCCGAACGACGTTTTATCACTGGTGCCATTACCAATGCCATTGCGCAATGAGGCGAGCAAAGATGAGAAGAAAAATTGACACGATCACTGATTCGTGATCATATGATTGCTTTTGTACACGGCGTTCATTGATTTCATATTTTACATATTTTCACTTGTTATCACATGATTATCGATTTTGCAATTCAAAATATCATGATCATACGGATTCGGCAATCAGTCAGAATTTCCCAGTCCATTTTACTTGATATCAATTTAGCAATCAGAATTCCCATATTATCAGAAAGAGCTATCGATTCGGAGTAAAAATGCAAGGTGATCAAAAAAACCAAAGAAGCAAATACAAGTATAATCATAAACCCTCAGCGTTCTAGTAATAAACGCATCAGTGTAAAAAGACAGCTGCGTCAACGTAATCGCAAGCAAGCCCAAAATTACAAAAAGCATACATGCCCCTAGCACATAATGCTCATCTATCCATTGAAAATTAGTGCCTAACCGTTCCTTTTCCTTTGACCAACTTCTAAAACGCGGCCACTCGTTTATCCCGTTGTTTGCCTCGAATCAACGTCCGCGCTTTGGATACCGTATTCGCAATGGATTGCTGAAAGAAGTTCACAGTTAATCCATGGTTTGCAATGCATCCAATTGTGCAAATCCAAGATTCGCATATAGTAACTTACCCGTTCCGTTTTTGACATTCGCTTGAACATCAATCCGCTTGGCAATGGTGGTCCCAAATCGAATACGTCCCGTAAGATTACGTTTTCCTGAAATAAGGCCAGGTTCTACATGGATGTCGTCCATCCAGAATTGCATTCTGATGTACATAAGCAATTCTTGCAATAAAAAGTAAGGCCAAAACTTACCTTCAAATGCACTGTCATACCACCGGACAGTACTTGACAAAATATGTCGTAGCATAATTTCGACGACCACGTTTCGATATTCAATACTTGCGGATGGAATTTGATGGATAATTTCGGCGATTCGTTGTTCTGAAAGTGAAAATGCAATGTTACATCAAGAATTATCGCATAGCAAAACGCATTCACCTTGACGGCTGCGTAAATCTCGCGAAACGTTGCCCGTTGCATCCGTCGATCCCGTTTTGCGTAATGTTTCGTGGATTCCGTGGCCATTTGTTCCAATTGTTCCAGTGTACGTGGGTGACTGGGCGGTCGAAAATCGGAATAAATGTCGTTGGCCATCTCGTACAATACCGCAATAGCCTCGCCGGCAGCAATTCGGATCTCCAATTGATTGCTCTCGAAATAACTGGCTAATTTCGGTAAATCGCTGAAAGAGAACACGATTAAACGCAAATAATCGAACAGGAAAAAATGCAACTTACGCGCTCAACGCCTGTTCCATGTATCTGGTCGGTGCTTGAAGCAATACGAATACCCACGAGGCCACGGCTGATGAGAAATATGGCACCGCTTCCGGCTGAGCAGAATGGATCTTCACGTGATTCCAAGCCGTCCTTAGCGATTCCGCTGCGCTGATGATATCATCGGATTCCTCTTCGGCCACGAACGTGCACACGCCCAGCGCAAGTGCACACTGAAAAATCATCATTTTTAGTAATTGATAAAGAGGAGAAAGAATTCAATACTTACATCAGCCTTGTATTGATCGGATAAAGCAGGATCGTTGACTAACGCCTTCAAATTGGACATTATCCTGACTACGGCGTCGGCTGACGACTGACCCAATTGCAATGCCAATAGGGACGCTAATTTTACAGCCGATCGTCCATCCTGAGCGGTGCCTTTGCGTAATAATCGCTCGATACAATCCGATACGGTGATTTTCCTGAAATGTGAAGGATCTGGATATCTTGATATGTTCAAAGAGAATTCTGGCTCACCAATTTTCCAGGAAATCCGGTAGATAATGCGTCGATAACGCTTTCTCCAAATTCTTCAACGCCGGGCCTCGAATGTTGGTGCTAAAATATGAAGATGGAAATAAAGGATCTTGACATGAAAAGCTAACGTTTACTTTTTATGAGTAGCATTCTCGATGTGCTCTTTCAATTTCTCTTCCAATAACGCCCATTGATCTTCCGTAATCTCGCCACTTGCACCGAAGACGGCTGTATTAAACGAGAATAGGTCGTTAGAATAAACTGGTACATATGACCAAATAAAGGCCTTGTCCAGAAATGAAAAATAATTTTTACATTCATTTGTGATGCTGGCCGCATCGTCGTCGATCGAATCCTGAATTGATAATCGACCGCTTTCGCTATTCACTTCGCTCATCGTATCGAAATTAGCCGCTCCGCCGATTCCGACGCCAGCACTGGCTCCGCTTTCGTTCAAAAATTGACCAACCGCCGATTTCGGTCGGCCATTATTATTAATCTCCGCTGGTTGATTCCGACGACGACCGCTTCCTCCACCGGAGGAGGTCGATCCGGATTTATGACCCTTACGGGATCCGGATTTACCGGATACGCCTTCGGCTGAATTCAAATACCGAGGCATTTTCTCAATTCGTTTGAGGGATAGAAAAACAGAGATTTTCAACTGATAAACTTCAGGGGACGAATACGAATAAAATCACTGAGATTTTTGAACCAGAATGATGACTAATTCCAACAAATTATTTCCACGAATTCATGGAAAACATAATCCACGATGTTATTTCAACATGATTTCCCAAGAAGTTTTCGGGAAATGTTTTGCAGACTGCGTTGTTGCGCACATGGATTCCGTTTTGGTATGCGCAGTCGTTGGCGGCAATTTGAAAAATTCCCATATGATGAAGGGCATACTGTAGAAGTTCTGACTAGCCTGTTTTTTGCTTAAATCTTGGAATTCTGCTTGACATAAAGCCAGAATAGATGCTGATCAACGGAAAAAGGACATAATGCAAATATCCTGGTCTTATCATTGGGTTATCGAAAAGTATCCTGATTGATAAGATCATTTTTGCGAGTTCAACGCTTTGAACATTCAGAGTTATCATTGGTATCACCATGGTCATAAAATCGATTCTGGCTGCCACAAAAATATGCTAGCAAAATGCCTAGCCATCAAGTATGCGAGCATCCAAAATCAAGATTTTCAATTTTTCTTGGTATGCAATGATAATGAGCTCGTAGCTTCTTCCCAATCCGGCCAGAATTCAGCCTTTATACGTTCCATATAATCCACTAGATTCGGGCATTCGCTCGCGATGAATTGTTTCAACGGTGTCGAATGCACTGGTACATGCCAAAATTGGACCAAATGCGCAAAAACGGTGGCATCAGCCTGAAAAATTCCACTGTCTACGATCAGCATGATCGCAGATTCATGCTTACTGAACAAGGTTTTTGCCCAGTCAAATAATTCTTCCCATTCAAGTAGATTGATAATGCACGCAAATCCTTTTTCCCAGCTTCTATATTCTCGGATAAGCTATGCACGCCTGCGCCTTGGGCTAGTAATTTTTGATGCATCTGAAAATGGCCGTACATTTGATGCGAGTACAGTACGCCGTGAAAACGAGTACCTTTCTCCCAATATGCCAGGCAATCAATTTCCTAAACGGTCTCATCATTTTCGGCATATTCTCAGCCATTCCGCGGTCGCCGAACATTTCTTGAATATGCGACATCCGAATATGTACCATGACCCTAAAAAAGGATCTGGATTTTTCAAATTTTTGACAACAAGAAATTGCTTTACCAAAATAGACTATTTTCAACCATGGATGCGTATGCTCTTGCGGTTGCTAAATCGGCTTCGTACAAATGCTTATCCAATTGAGCTCTGAATATTGTCGATAATAAACTAATGGCCATACTGGAATCGGCGATTTCTCTGCCGTTCAATTCGACGAACGGAATTTGCCCTTTCAATGAACGTGTACGAAATCCGCAGTCGATGTTCTGGAAAAATGATCGATGCGAGATTGGGAAGCTTGCGGTGCATTTTGGTCATTTGGCTCATCCTGAGCCTTTTATCAGTCCATAAAGGGCACTGATCACACTGTGATCAGGCCCAATCTGATCAGACCGTACCTGGTATTCCACATCAGCCATCCTCAACCAAGTCTCCAATTTCAATGCGAACGGTGACATGGACGGTGCACAACGAGCACGTGGGAATTGATACAAATACACAACATTCTTTTCCCAATCAGTTTTCAACGGTGTTCTACGTTTTCCCATTTTCCCGAAAATTCACCAGATCACTAGTGATCGTATGTGCCAATTCGTAATACTGTACACCTTTGGCGTAAAATTACAAGTTGGCCAGAAAGTTTATTGTGTAGAAAATCTTCTTCAACAGTGAGAACTAGTCCGAACTATTTCCCACTTGAGATTTCCGTTTCCGTCGAATCCGGTTTTATATTTTATGGTCTCACATAGTTTCAGTATGCGGACCAGTATCAAAGATAGGACAGTAAATATTGATTGATCGGAATTTAGCTATTTAAGCACATTGCGCAATGTGAATTCAATACTAGTATGCAGAAATCAATATCAATAAGAATTCTAGCAGATTGCGCAATATGACTTCTGGTGATGCTGACCTATGGTCAGCACTGCACAGGACTTCAGAAAGGCCATCAATTGACAGGATTCACCCAGGCATGATCCTGGGTAAAGTCAAATATCGATTCTGGATTCATTTTCCTCAGAGTATCCGTTGTTAAAATTCACTAAGCAAATAGGAGTCAGTTGGAAATCAAGAAATACGATCATCTGCTGCGTGACTTCAGCAAATGGGAATTTAGTATCTGCTGAAACCAGAGCTTCAAAAAAAGGGACAGAAATGAAATGGTCATTGAGGGCCAATGACAATAGAATGCAATGAACTTGTATTTCTAGCTTGCAATTTTCAATGGGAGCTAATGAATTTAGGAGCAATGAATGATGAATTTCTTGTTCGTAGTTTTGCGAGTGCTATTGGGAAATTGTCAGCAAAAATGGAGCTGAATATTTGGCTGAAAATGCATGGAGTTTTGGCCGCATATTCTTCATGCGCAAATGCCAGTTCGTGACATACTGTAACCGCTGCCTGAATCGGTTCGTTTTGTTTGCTCGGAATCGTATGCACGTGTGAATTTCTTGAATAAATTGTACGATTACTAACTTGAAATTTATGGCTGAATATTGGGATTGTTATACATAATACCTAATTGATGAAGCAAGTTTTAATATCCTGCTGCTGTTCGACCCTGATGAATGTGACTGATCAAAATCATTTGCATAATCGATAATCGATTTTAAACACCTGTACAAGACAAACTTTACACAGAATTTTCATTCTGATCACACAGGTGCATGAAATTTTTCTCTTCAAATTCCACATATGGCCCCTGCTTATTCCAGGTATGCATAATACGAGGCCAAAAGACGCTTCTGTTTCTCTGTGTCCACCAAGCCCAATTGGCAGAAAAACGTGTAGCCGCAATTATTTGCCACAGATGGTTTCCAGAAAGCATCACACAGCAGACGTAGCTAACACTGCGTACGCCCAAATATGGCGATACCCAATTTGCATCCGTTTTCTCTTCTTCGTGTACATTGAGGGGGATGTATGGAATAGGTTCGTGTAAAATTATATGCATTTTTTTGAATCCCGGGCAAAAGCTACAGTAAGCTTCTGCAATGAAATGAGAGCTTTCCAAGACTTCAAAATTCACTTATCAAAGCTTGCTTTGCCTAAGGCAAAACTTTGCCAAGCGTATGAAAATTCAAATTCTACATCTGGCATTGCATATTTCAATACAGCAGGTGACCAAAACAGCGTATGTTGTCTCCACATCCTCAAGTTTCTGGGTGACCTTGACTCGAACTTTCGGGGATGGATGATGATGGGTGCTGTCTTTACAGTATGTACTTTTCTGCAAGGTCACGAATTTCCATAGCGGCTGTCGTTTTCGATCCATCTGCTGAAAAATTTCGGACAGGACAGGAATGGGGATTGCAGGTGTATGCAAGGACACGAGTCCCAAAAATACTGTCCTCTCGTGAATAGAGTTGAGAAAAATGTCGTGTTTACCTACAAATTTAATATTCGTATACAAAAATACGGAATGTGATCACGAATGATTTGTGATTGCATTGGTTGCAAAGATTATCAATGCACTTTATGGCAGGAGTGGATTTGTGCATAGATTTTGGATGATCTGGCCAGAATCAGCACCGCAAATTTTGCATGGGTCCATTGCAGGCGTACTGTAGCATTTTTTGCAACACCCTAGCTTTAGCTAGTACAGAAACTCACTCACGGCGCCTACTGTGACATTTTGCGCATCATCCAAAACCCACGATTGGTACAGTAATTAGACATACTGTAGTTCCGGAATCCAAAGCTTCTTGAGCAATTTCCGAATTCATCCTCGGTGCTGGCTATTGTTATGTAAAATCGACTGGATCGACTCTATATTTCCAGCGGTGACAGCTGTGTGCTTTTTCTACTGACAATCCGAGTCATGATAGGTGTTCATGCCAACAGAAGGCGTCTCTCTATTGTACAATAGTGTGTATTTACGAAATGGAAAGGAAAAACCTATTCACACGTGCACTGTTGGTTGGACCGGCTGTCGGCTGCGTGTTGGTTTGGGGGAAATGAAATTGAAGGCAGCTCTCTCTCTCTCCTCTGTGTGTCGGCTGTGGCTGCATGAGACCATCTGGTGCGAACGTCTGGAGCACGTTTTTGGTTGACAAGCCCCCGAAGACCATAAATACTGGAGGAAAAACGGGCCGCCTTTTGCATCGTTTTCGTGCCTGTGAACGGGACGGAAGCCCGGGTGCACTGTATTTCGCTTGTACATGTGTTATTCTATACGTCCTGCCTGGCCGCCTGCAGTCGAACACCAGGACCGGCTGTCAAAATAATAAACAGCAGTCTCATTTCGAGTCCCACCGACGAGAGAGAGAGGACGTGTCGTTTCGCAAACGACGGAACGTTGGGCAGACTAGACGAAGGCATCCTCACCTCAGACCTCCAAAAAGCGCAGGGCCAAGGTCGACCAGCTGAGCCTCACTGCTGAGTGGCCAGCATTTCTCATTGACTCCAACCCCAACACCGGTGTATAGTAGCCGGTCTTATCTGGGCCTTTTATGGTTCGACGAAGGGGCAGGAAAAAAGAGGGACACAAACACCGCTACGATTTTATTCCACCAATCGTGTGACACGATGGAATGTTGAACAGCAGATGAGGTTTGGGCCGGATCGAGAAACACACCCAGTCGCAGGTGTTAAACGCATCCCTCTCATTCGAAAAAAACCACCAGTTTCATCCCTTCACTTGGCTCGATCGTATTTCACTGAATCGATCGATACTGATCAATTAGCATGGATCCGGGTACGTTGGCAAAGATTACTTGCAAATCGCGTCGAATGGAATTGCCATTGAAGAAACGATATCATGGACACGATTCGAATGCGTTCACTCAATTAGTATCATCCGCGAGTCCAGTCGATGATCGTGCATCGTCCGACGATTCAGCGTTGCCAAAAACGCCATGTAGCGGTCAATCTTCTTCGTCGTCATTGATCGATGTGGACGATTGCGCAATTTACGCATTGGATTTTACGCTACCCACGAGGGTAAGGGCGAAAGGGAAAGAAGATCTATTGAAAACCGATCACCCTGATCACGACGCCATCGATCACGGATTCGAGTCGGCATCCACGAGTAGTGTGACTTCTGTTCAAGAAGAACCCTTGGATTTAACCGAAAAACCGCCCCCGAATTCGGATATGATTATCAGAAGCAGACCGAATCAGCCGATTTCCGATTCATCATTCGCAATGAGTATATTCGGACCCGCGTTTCTTCCATTCTCACTCGGATCGATCGATGCGAACATTCCAAATATGATGTATCCAAATTTCTTAGCTCAGACCGCGTCGAATGCTCAAATGACCATCGGTCAACCGCCGGCCGCGAAAAAGCCGAAATTAGCGTCGCAAAAGTCGAAGAAAGACGTACAAAAGGCCACGACGGTCGACGTGACAACCATGTCACCCGTGGTCCAGGAGAAGGCTAATCACTTATCGCAAGCTCAACTACTATTCGACGACGAGTCGGAAGACGATCAAATGAATCGATTACGTAGGAATTACAAGAATATGACCGTCGAACGTCGTATGGAGGCCAACGCGCGCGAACGCACTCGCGTGCACACGATCGGCGCCGCGTTCGATCGACTGCGTAAACTCATACCGTCGTCGACGAGTGAACAGAAATTATCCAAATTAAGCATACTACGTATTTCGTGCAGATACATTATGCTACTGGCGTCCATGAACGGTTTGGATTACAGTTTAGAACAACGCGCGTATTCCGTACAAGAATGTATCGATATGTTATCAGACACCATAAATGTGGAGTCGAAATTTAAACGGGTTCCATGAAAAAGATCAAGAACATTTCTTTTCCCGACCATTGGGTAATACAATTCATGTGTCTTTCAGAAAAAAAAACGTGTACACTTGGAAAACGTGTTGCGTGCATTTTGTGGCGGCTAATTACTATTTATTCGAGATGCTTTATTTATACCATGTTGCCATCAATGAATATAAATTTGCGGAATGATAATAATGTTGAAGTTGCACTTTTTCGCATTGTTTCAAATGACGATTATTCGAGTAGGAAGTCTAGCAAAAGTTTGCATGCCTTCCGGCCATGAATTGGGGGAAAAGGGGTGAGGCTCTGGAGATGGGTGCAGTCTCAAACCGGCTCAGCTGACAGCCGAGGAAAAGTAAAAAAAATGAGACAACGCATGAATGTTTGATTATATCCATGCACATATGATGAGCAAACTTTACAAAAACTCGTCAAATTCATCCCCCGACCGGCTGGGGCATGTGAATTGAGAAATACAGTCTATTTTGTTATTGTACGTATATATGTCTGCATGTGAATGAATTCTGCGACTCCTGTCTGCGACTGTTGTTCGAAAAACTCCATTCACTCTGTACATAGAGAAACACTCCCCCAAAATTGAAACCGGGTCGTTCAAGGTCGTTGGATTGGAAAGCCTCATCAACAATACCCAAAATGCACTATGAGAATATGCAAAATGCACAGAAGTTGAGAAATGTGGTTTTACACCAGCTGGGGTATATATATTCCGACTGCACCTGTCTTCAATTCAATTGAGGGGGCATCCTTCTGTACAGAACACACCAGTTACTGTATTTATTTTAGCATCGAATTTCTCCCTTTTTCTGCCCGGCAGCAAATTGCTATGTAACGCAAAAATACAGTATGTATTGTTGGTCAGTCATTATCCCCGACCTCAGCAGGAGCGGATTCCTGGGTCAAAAACACATAGGACGAGTGAAAAACTATTTATCGCTCCTTATTGGTGGTATGTAGAACATCTGGGCCACGCGACAGTATGGCGTCTCCCTGGTCAATCATCAACCGAAGCCCGAGACGCAGCTGAATTGGACATAATCAGATCTTTTGTCGCATGCCGACACTATGAACGGCTTCCATCCATTGAAGAAGGGTGCAAGTTTTTCTTTCACCAAACCCCTGGCCATATATCGAGTCGGATGGATTCTAATAGACGTATTTGGGCATGGGCTTCTTCAAACACCGACCCATTCGACTACGCGGTGCCAGCTGCGCAGGGGGTCTTCTCCGGCTATTGTTTGAATATGGAACGGAAATGGCCTGCAAAAATCCGCCCTGTTCATAATGACCACAGCAGGTGTATTGGTTGGAAAAGAGGAGAGGCAAAAAATATCATTCGAATCTCGTCCCAGATGCGTCTTCATTGACCAACGGACACAGCGTCGAATGGTCAGCCATCACCTGGCATAAAATACATTATGCATCTGGCCATTGAAATTTATGATTCTGAATACATTGCACGTGCACTGGATTCAGCATATGAATAGAGAGAATAAAACTGCAAATTGCTGTCCTTCAGGTGCTATAACTGGTGCTTCAGATGCTTTAGAACTGGTGATAATGCATATCGTGATCACTTTGTGATCAATCGATAAATCGACAATTTTGTAATATCAAAACTACTGACCATAATTGGTTTGTCAGTCATTGTCTGAGGCATTGCATCGCAAAGTTCAGCACCCTCAAATTCAGATGACATGATTTTACAAGCATGTTCTTCTAATTGCCCTCCAGTTTGAACGGCTAAACCTAAATTCACTGATAAGATATCAGAATTGTGAATGTGATGCACCCTATTACAACGGCAGGCCCATTGAAAATTGTCAACTTGTAAAACCCCTGTCTACAGGCTGAAAGCTTTCAGTGACAATTTCATGGCGGTTTTGCCTTTTCGGGCCAAGTGATTATAAAACAGGTCACCGCATTCATTCAAAATGGGCTACACAAGGTAATGAATTATTTTCATATCCTATATCCAAGGGCGGATTTAGGGGGTATGCGGGGTATGCGGCCGCATACCCCTTGGCAGGCTGAGAAAAAATTTTCTGCTGATTTTGGCAAGTTTGACTGCAATTTTCCAAAATAATTTTGATGCGTCAAGGCTATTTAGAGTGCATGAGAGCGCTTCACTTTGGAATTTTGATCAAATCTTGAAAATATTTTCCAACATTGGGGCGGGGACACCCCGCCCCAAACCCCACCCCGCTCGGCCCTTTGGGCCTCGATCGTTGGGGCTATTGTTTTCATTCCACCGCATACCCCTTGTCTGCCAGTCTAGATCCGCCCTTGCCTATATCCAAATGCACAGACATCCGCAGCCTGTAAATTCATGTATAAAATTAGCCTCATAAAACTGGGCAAATTTTTGGTGTAACTTTTTTTCAGAAGCTAAGTATCCTTAGTTTAGTAACTGAATACTGAGCATGGATATGGAAGTCAATGATTCAAGGCAAAGTAATAACACCGATTATGGTTCAACTAAAATTTCCTCAAATCTTCATCAACAAGATGATGAATCCGACAAGTATACCACTAAAAAGGTATCGATTTTTCCCCTGTGATACCTACAGTAATCCACGCAGTGTCATACTGCAATCATGTGATTTCAGCTAATTATCAGCCTAATCATCGTTGCATTGATTGCTGCTACATGGACAGGCAGTACCCAATTATCGAAATCATCGTTGACGACGCCGAAATTTCACGCAATTTATTTCTTGGTTTGGTTCAATACCAATTGGATGATAATATGTTTCCCGTTGTACATGCTTTTCGTGGTTATCACCAGGCCTTGCTTGAAGGCGGAGCCTAAATTCGCATTACAGTAAGCCACGGATCTTGGTTAAGCTTGGGGAAAAATGCGAGCATTTTTCACAGACAATCCACGTTGATTTTCAACCAATCAGGAATCACGTGGAAATCACTAATCATAAAAACGCTGCCATTCGCAATTTTATGGATCGGTGCGAATTATTCCTATAATCAAGCGTTGGCGCATATTTCTGCGGCAGAAACAACTACAGTATTCTCCTCCAATTTGGCATTCGTATATTTGCTGTCGTTGATTTTCTTACATGATGCCTTCGTTGTGCTTCGAGTACGCGAAATAGGCGTATGAAATTTGGAAAAAAATAATCGGCCAAATTTTAGGCTTTCGCATTGCTTTTGGCCATAGCAGGAATCGTACTTATGGTTCAGGCCGATGGATTTGCTGGGATCACATTGGTTGGTGTGATTTGTGCTGTGGTTGCTGCATTGGTAGCTGCGTTTTACAAGGTGATCGATCATAATGGATCATGATTAATTTAAAATTTCACAGGACATACTGTCCACAAAAATTATGCATGCATGCATAAATTCCCACAGGACTGCATCTGTCTTACTGTAATGCAAAAATTATGCATGCACAAATCCCAAAATTCCATAAAAGTCACATGTCAATTTTCAGGTGTTATTCAAAAAAATAGTCGGTAACGCCGATTTTGGCCAAGTGTCATTATTCATGTCCATGTTGGGATTATGCAATTTATTACTCAACTGGCCAATCACATTGGCTCTGATATTATCCAATGCAGAAACAGCCGATTGGAATGAAGTACCATGGCCATACATTTGCGGTGCGGCTGTGTTGAATTTGTGTAAGCCAGAAAATTCGACATAATCGTTGAATTTGAAGCCTGTAAATTTCAGTATTCAATTTATTCGTTAATTTCGGGATTGCCTATACGAATCCGGTGTATATATCCATCGGAACGATCTTGGGATTTCCTTTGAATGCCGGTAGGCAAGCATTGCAAGAATGCATGCAGAAATTGCGCAATTTCTGCATCGAAAATTCGAAGCCGTTTTTCAGCGGTGGATGCTATTTGGAGGCATACGTATTTGAATTTTATTCAAATCATTGGTGCAGTGTGCATTTTGATCAGCTTTATCCTGCTGATGTTGCCTGAAGATTTCGCACCACGGATTCTCAGGAAAATGGGCTTGATGTCTAGGAATCAATATACTGTAAATAAGCCTTTGAGGTCGTAATTTTTGTACTTTAATTTTATAAGAATGATCAGAATGCATGCGTTCAGATATGGCCATGTCTCTTTTTCCCCATTAGACCCAAAGTTGGGATTTCTGTGAAGTAAAGTGCTGTACGACCCATGGATTACTGTAACCGCAATCACTGAAGTTCAAATTTCTTGCAAACTGCAAATTTCTCATCAATTTTGCTTTGCACTCATACCACCCATCCTTTAGTAAATCTGCAGAAAAACCGGTCTAACTAGACATTATTGTTCGATTTTCCGAAGTTCTCTACATTTACGTCAATAAACTCTGTATGCACACTGATTCAGTACCAACCAGCCTACTGCCAGAAGAGGTCTCGGCTGAAAAATCGATGCGGAGGTTAGTTGCTATGTGCCAGCCGAGGCTATGTCTTCTGCTTTGAAATTGCCTAGGAAAAGCTGGGGGTTCTGTTCACGTGAACATCCTCCTTGGCTGTGAGGAAAGTTGGAGATCAACGGTTGTGAAACTTTTCTGAGGAACTAATTATGTAAGTGGATCGAAGATAAAATGGAGATCATATATCTGATCTGTGATAATTTTTCATCCGAAAATATTGATTTTTCCTTGCATGGCCTCAAATGAGGCCATGACATTTCTTGAAGCTGACTTTTTCTCTCTCAAAACTGTTGATGCATAGTCTCAAATCCGCCTCTGCAATTCAATATCAAATGAATGACTGGTTTCTTTCCATGACTCAAGTACAAAGCTCATGTTTTCCCATGTTTGCAATGCAACAAGTGGATAAAATCCATGTTAACCGACGCATGCTATCATAAAGCTTCTAAGCAATCCCATCTTTTTCAGTGAATCTCATTCCAACAATGGGTTGGCGTGTCCACGGGTTCTTCATGATCCTTCGCACCTTATCGTTCATCGCAACGCACGTATTTTGGATAGCCTCGTTAATGGCGCATTGCGTGTATTTTCAATTATGGAAATCCTACGATATATTCTGGTCATGGCTATACATCATAATCACATGCGCAGTTCCCAAATTGAGATATCAGAATCTATTCTTACAATGCACATGGTTATGGAGGCGGCGATGTTGCGACGGTGAAAAGATGAGATACGCGTTGAAAGAGCAAGATACGAATATCGATAACGAGGAAGAGAAATCGGCTAAAATCAGTAACGCTATCGATTTGGGCGTCATGTTATTGAGGCTTCGATGTTCGGCCGCCGTTTTGTACGGGAATATAAATTTACTATGGACTACGAGAAAAGGTAGCCCCACCGAACCGACGGCCGCCTGGTGGTCCACTCATTTCGTTGATTGGGTCATATTCCAGTACAGCGTATGGTTGGATTTATGCTTATTTTGGTCCATGTTATTGCTCATGTGGTGTTGGCAATGTAAATTGTGTTGCCAATTGGGATGTTGCCGATATTATCTTTGGGCGTTGCTCACCGTAGTGATCGGTTCGATCAGCATGGAATTACCCATGTTCTTCGCGTTCAGATGTATGGCCGGCACTTGGTGTACATTGAATTGCACTTCACACGTTCCTGTTGGTCAATCATGGATCAATAGTACATTGGGACCATGATTTTTGATTGAGAAACTAAAAATATCGATTGGTGATCTGATTTCTAATTATGTATGAGTCGGAAATTGTGAAAATATCGTTTTGGGATCTGAATTTCTAATTAGCATTGTACAGCAGTATCGATTACATCAGTATATATGGAATGCTTCAGTTGTGAATTTTTGAAAATTTTAAAAGGGGGTCGAGCGGTTACAGTATGCCGGATTCATTGTCAATGCGTGTTTTTCTGCATCGTTTTCAAAAAAATCTATCAGATCCAATTATCTATGAATCAGAATCCACGCAGAGCATGTTGAAAAACCATTTCTATGCCTTCTTTTATCCTACTCATGGGGATCTGCCGTTGAGAATTTGCAGATTCCATCTGCACTAGGGGTGGTAGACAAAACAGGAGCCCACCCCCTCCCGGCATCCAAAGTAGTGGCATTGAAAATTTTCATAGCCAACTTCGCTTCTCCTCGCGGAAAAGCTGGCCTGCCACCATGGCGAAAGCAGATTACAGCGCAATTGAAAAATTAGTGGACACGATCCTCCACGTATTTGCGCGTTGTTGTTTTCTCATTTTCATGGCACTAGCCACGACTGATTTATGCTTCTTGAATCAATTCTTCCATATTTGCGATCCTGATCACTATTGGATATGGTACATATTCATCGTAACCCTATTCGTGCCTGTGCCTGGATTAGTAGTTTTATGGTTCTCATGGCCGGATTATTTTCGCACACCGGCCAAGGGAGGTGGAAATTTGAAATGCTCATGCATTATGTGGTTATTCTTTTCCGCTGGAATATACGCTAAAATGTGCACATTCTTCTTCAAATGCGCACCGTATTGGCAAGGCATGCACGAAGCGAATTATTCGAGCAATACCACCGATACAAACGGATATTGGATGCACGACGTTTGCGATCCGATCAGATTCGTATTCATATTCTGCTTATCGCCCATAGTTTTCTTCTTCTTGGTCGCTTCTCAACCACTGACGCTTCAATCGAGCCAAGAAGACGAGCGCACAAGATTGAGCAGGCACAAATGGCAAAGGTATATTCATTTCTTGAGCGATACAGTAGGCTACGATTTAGCCGATTCCATGCTACTGTTGGATTTCATATTCATCCAAACCACGTCGCAAAAGGTATTCGTTTTGGATGGTTGGAGAATGGCACTTTTCCTATTCCTCGGTATCAATGTGGTCGTTTTACCAACATTGGCTTTAGTACCGTTGACGTGTCCGGATAAAATCCGCCAATACGGACCATTGTTTGAAAAGTATTACGCATTGGCCAGTTTCTTCTTCGTGAACGTCCTGTATTTGATTTATCGATTATGCGTATTCACCGGACCATCGGTTGGATTAGCGGAATCCCTGTTCAGCGTGATCATAATCAAAAACGTATACTTCCTATTCAGGAATGGAAAACACATTATGTTAATCGTTTTGCATGGCATGAAAAATGGCAAGGGGTTTTGGGAGGCCTTGTTTTGTGCAGTAAGCATACACCAGGCTGAATTCTGGACCGATTTACATGCACTGTTTTTTCAGGATGAATGAGATGTGGATGAGGATATTTGGCCATAAAATCATGGAAATGACATGTGATCATAGATGATCAGTGATTAGTAATGGAATTATCGATTTGATTACTGTTCTTCCGATGCACTACATAAAAATCACTCCTCAAATGGCCAGCAGGCCGAAATATGTTGAAGCAAAATCTAATTTCGCATGCCAGGTCAGGGGTGCACATGGCAAGTATCCATGAAATACAGTATGCCCTATGGCAAATTGCCAAGACTGAAGAATGCTTATGTAAAGCCCGGATTATAGTCATATAACGTCCCCTGAGTGCAAATAAGGGCTGCCAATCGGGAATATAACAGTGGCATACTGTAGCCGCATGCGTGTTTGACTGGTGGTCATATGATAACCACGCCCTCTTGGTTTGATTGGTCGATATTGACCATCCGCATTGTGCACAGATTATGGTATACTGTAATCGCTGATTTGGATTTCAGAGCGATTTTTCAGTCAACTAAATGACCATACATAGCAAAAATATCCACACTTGTTTTGCATAGCCGTACATGAATTTTAAAAGGTCATTGAATTTTTAAAATGGGTTTGCAATTTTACGCAATTGCACTGGGATGCAAAAATCAATAACTGATGGATTTTGATCACATGGTAATATTTCCCATGATCTTGCCATTTGGGTCATGGCATCTCTTTATCGTAATCCTAAAAACTGGCACATTTGAATCTGATCCAGAAATTCAGCATTAACATGCCTTACCGGACAAAACAATGCTCGCCAAAACGTCCTGCCATTCTTCATGCCGTGCAAAATAGCCAACATAACGTGTCGGCCATTTTTCAAAATGAAATACACATTCTTGATGATAGTAATGCTGAATAAGGATTCCACTAATCCGGCGGATGATCCGGTGATGACCAACGATCGATAGACTAGATACGCCAAGTTCACGAAGAAGAAGCTGAAGAATGCGTAATATTTTTGAAATAGCGGTCCTTTTTCGCGTATTTCGTCCGGCCACGTCAACGGTAGCAAAGCCAACGTGGGCAAAATGATCATATTCACGCAGACCAATACAAAAATGGCTATCCTCCAACCGTCCAAAACGAATAGCTTTTGTGAAGTGGTTTGGATGAATAGGAAATCCAAAAGTAGCATGGAATCGGCCAGATCGATGCCCGTCGTATCGTTTTGAAAATGTACGTATCTTTGCCATTTATGCCTGGCTCGTCGAGTGGATTCGTCTTCCTTCAATGCACGCCATGCAAGTTTTACCGGCTGAGAAGCGACCAAAAAGAAGAAAGCTACTGGCGATAAGCTGAAGATGAATACGAATTTCGTAGGATCCCAAACATCGTGCATCCAATATCCGCTCGGATCGGTGAAATTATTCGAATAATTCGCCCCACGCATGCCTTGCCAATACGGTGCGCATTTGAAGAAGAACGTGCACATTTTAGCGCATAAAACCATGGAAAAGAATAACCACATAATGAATGAATATTTCAAATTCCCATCACCCTTTTCGTTTCGAAAATAACCCGGCCATGATAGCCGGGAAACAACTAATCCGGGAATCAGCACGAACGCCGTTATGCATATGTACCATATCCAATAGAAATCACGATCGCAAATATGGAAGAATTGATTTAGTAGGCATAAATGAACGATGGATTGTATGATGAAAAAAACGAAACAGAAACGTTCGGATGCGCGTTGACACGTGTCCACTTTTTCGGCTCGAATTTGAGCTTTTACTTCCGGCATGGTACTGTACAGTAGGAAATTACTAAACCTCAACCGCCATAACCTGATCCCCCATTCAAAAAATGCTTATGACAAAACTGAATGTGCACATGTGCTACAGTATGGTTATTGATTCTCAGGTTAGGCCAAAAGACAGGAGGGCAGAGGGGATCAGCTTATGGCGGTTGAGGTTTAACTGCACAGTTAGCTTTCTAGAAATGGTTAGAAATGAAAGTTAGCTATGGAAATTTTTCAATACCAGCCTCGGATGGATGCTCTTCGTATTGGGGGGGGAGCTACCTGTCGTCTGTGTAAATGGAATCCGCAATTTCTCACAGTCGATCCCTGAATAGATAAAATCAAGCGTAAAAGCTTCTCGACATGCTAGGCCATGATTACGAATCCTGCACGTCTGGATTTTTATCATACCCGTCTTTTACAGCTCTCAAAATTATGCACAAATGCGCTTTGCTCATCTTTCCAATGTAGTCGGCATACTGTAACCGCTCAAGCCCCTTTCGCAAGCTCGAAATAAGAAAAATTTATTATGTTAGCATGTTTCCTGCCGTATTCGACTGTGCTGAATCTCGTAGTCATGTTCAATTTGATCAGAAATCGATAGTTTTACAAATCGATATTTTGTAATCTGCGATGCATAACAGTCCTATGGAAAATTGCCAATATTCAAAAATGCTTGATGTATGTAATGTCCGGATTATAACCAGATAAGAATATTGCCATATCAGAACGAAAATAAGCCTCCAGACATCTTATCACTAATGTTGATGAATATTTTTCCTATCATAATTAGCATAAAATGTTTTCGTTATTTCGCTCAGATAGGTATGGATATCTATATTTAGAATATAAAAAGATTCAGCTTTTATCCTATCCATCATCACTGTTTCCGTTGAAAGTTCCTGCTTTAGCTTCTATCCTACCTAGTCAGGTAAATCTTTATTGATCATATCAATTTTCTGCATCGAATAGACGTCAAGGCCATTACCCGAGAATATTTTCGAATTGCGAAAAGCGGTTTAGTGCTGAGATTTTGATCTTATTAGATTGCAACCAGTATAAAACCTTTGAGTCTGATTTGAGATCCAAAAATATGCTTCTGATGTCATGTATACATTCCGTGCCAATTTGAAAGCCATTTTTCTCATTCCAAATTTAGCAAAATATTTGACCAAACACAAGGCATTTGCGTCAATCACTTGGAATAGCATTTGTTATTTTTCCTTTCCTACAGTACGAAATGCTCTCTACTCTTGCTTTGATTAAAATGCGTTCTTAATTAATTAGCCTTTGCTCATCCGACCTTTCCTAGCGACCGTTCGGGTACGGACTCTGAGTTGAGTGAAAGTTTTATGGACCTTTTCATCACCCACATTCACCCTAGAGCTCGAAGACATGCGTACTTCCTTTTCATTCAATTCAAAGGCTAGCGTGCGTCCGGTTCTGGGATAGTCGTTTTTCCATAAACCACCTCCAACAAGCCCATGCTTATGTACTAGTAAACTGTCTGAAGCATTTATCGCATTGGAATTTGAGGGAAAAATTCCATCCGAATTGCCAATCGAGGCGAATTCGCGACCAGTAAACACTCGTTGCCCCTGTGGTGTGGAGAAAACTAATTTTCCACCACTGAAAAACTGCTTAGTAATGAATTTGCTGGACGTCATGGCCAGCGTGTCGCTTTTAGCTGCCCGCCCCCTTTATTCAACAACATGCCCAAAAACCCCGGGAGGGCAAGCATGAACTATAAACATCTCCATTCTGAGTAGCAATTTTGGTCTCCGGAGAAGCGTACGCTCATTTCCATGTCTGGACTTTAAAAAGTGGTTCCGACAGTCCTTGTAAATGATCAAAAAGGGATCAGCGGTTTTCATCATTACTGTGATCATTGAAAATTGGTAAAAAAAATATGACCGACGAATTCGTGACCAATAATACGTCGTTGACAATTAATTTGAGCCCCGAATTAACCGTGAGCGATTATATCGAAGTCGTATACAATCTTACGGCCATGCTGATCGGTGTCCCGATCAATCTGTGGGCATTGCACGGTCACGTGAAAGCGTTGCGGACTCGACCAGCTCACGCCAGGCTAGTCTGGTTAGGCGTACATTTGACGTTAGCCAATTTAATGATCCTCCTCATTCATTCGGCCGGCACGGTGATTTGGATATTGACCTATTTCTGGCACGGCGGCGATTTGTTGTGCAGAATATTCAAATTCTTGAGCATCCTATCGTTCCATATATCGTCCAACGTTGTGGTCAGTATCGCGGTGGACATGTTCCACAGTCTGCACGCACCGTTGCGTAGTCAGATAAAGGACGGTCGAAAAAGGGTTCGATTATTCCTAACGATCAGTTGGTCGTTAGCCGCGCTCTTAGCGTTGCCCCAGTTATTCTTGTGGGGCGAAATCGAGGATCCCGTCTACGATTCGCAACACGAACAATGCGCGTTCCTATTCTACGCGAATATCAATTTCGCGCGCATGTATAATTTCGCGCATTTATTAGCCGTTTTCTACATTCCCTTATTATTCATCGTGTTCTGCTATTTCGGTAGCGCCTATCACGTGTGGAAGCATCTGAGACTCCAATCGAGTTTGATCCAACACCAAGATCGGAAGCAATCGAATAATTCCGCCATGCTTACCGTATACGTGTCCGAGAATAGTCATACGGGTAGGCGTCAGAGTACGGCGAGTATGCTTCAAAATAGTCGACGGCCCAGTTCGAATCTCGAACGTCAAACGCGTACGAAAATGAGACTTTTACGAAAATCCGCGTCCGTCATTAGCGGATATGTCATTTGTTGGCTTCCGTATCAAGGTGAGGAGATCGATTGCGCAATTTTCGCACCGCGAGATAGTGCTGCAAAGCAAGCGTTGTCTAGATTGCGCAATTCATGCTTCCATCCCTGCCCTCGGTAATTTGCAAGAAAAAGTCTCGAAATTGCGCAATTTTTGTACACTGCAATCATTCCATACGATATGAATTTTCCATTTCAGTATTCAGCGTTTGGCAATCATTTTGCGACGCCGAATGCGAAATGAGGCATTACGAAATAATCAGCACGAAGCTGAGATGGTTGGAAGCGTTGATGATCAGTTGCGCGTGTATAAATCCATTCTTATACACGTTCGTTCGATTCCGTCACACCGTCTCCAATTCGTCGGACAGTCCTCGAAGGGAGTCGAACGAGGCCGGTCAAATTCACAGTACGAAACGTGAATCGATATTCACCAATACCAGCTATAAACGAGATTCATTATTGACCAATGGCGGCGGTGGGCCTGGATGCCTTCAACATCCGCAAATCATGTCATTGAGGAAATCCAGTTTAGCTACTGTCAGGCATACTGTATGATCTGGGTTCGATCAATGGTGCTTCTTCGGACGCATTTTATACATATATTTCTGCTATTTTACAAAAGCACTAATGAATTTGATAGTTTTTCTATTGACAAAGATGTAGAGCGTGACTTTTGTACAGCAAATTGGCTGCTATGCTTTTGTGAACTTTTTCATACATGACCGCGTGAAACCTTTCCTCGCACATGGCTAATGAAAATGAAGGTTAAATTTTTTATTAATATTCGAAATATTGGCCAATACAAATTGGCTTTTCTTATTAAGATTTTACGCTTTAAAAGGTATAGCAAAAACATGCCGGGGAGTCGTCTGATTAAAAACATGCTAAAAACACTTCGTTTGCTTTGATGTTGAGATAAAGAAAGCTCGGGGAAAACATCCCTTAGTACACACAAGAACGACTTCAATCTGGCTTTTTTATGCTTCAATGAATATTAGCCATATACACACTCAATTACAGCATGCCTCCATAAAAAAGGCGTGGAACAAATATTGACCACCTGGTATCAAGAAATCTTTCAATCACATTCATCATACCGAATCACAGCGTGTTGATTCATTTACGCCAAGATGTAGCCAAACGTTCGATATCCTCCAAACTGATCACTTCGATGAAATCCGAAAGTTTCTGAAAAGAAATGTGAGTAAAACACAGGGAACATGAAACTTCTTTTGGGGCTAGCAATCAGGAGCATCAGCTTCTGACCATTCTGAGCACATCCAACAAGACATTGATCAGCTTACCTTATCAAATTGCTGAATGATCAATTTGCAATCGGGTTCAGTGAAATGCGGCCGCAAGAACAGGTGTAACGATTTGGCCAAATCCGCATCCATTTGTTGCACGATCAAATGAACTCGGGATCCATCGATCAGTCCTTGCGAAGCCAACGTCTTGTCATCTGAAAGATGATCACTTTTTAGCAATGATATAAAAACTCCCAACACATTCTTACCTGCCAATGTTTTTCCATTGAAAATCAACTTCTGACGATTCTTGGATACTCCGAGCGTGGAATCCACTTCAGCTTTGAGTTGAGCCACTATTCCGGAGCTGTCCATCTGAAAAATGATACCATATCACACGGTTCCATTTGGTGCTGATCCACCTGGATCAGCTGATCACCAAATCCAAAACACTTTTACCGTAATGTTGCAATCGCGTTTCTCGCTCAAGATTCTCACATTGACCGTAATCGAAGGCATACTGACCAGCCTGAAATCGAGATCACCGATAATCACAGATTCAATGATCAATATTCAAAATAAGCGGCATTAAAGCCAATATCAACAATCACTAATACCATTTGCTTTTTGGTTATTTTACTCAACAGAAAGCACTTCAGAAATAAATTATATCATGAGCAAATCAGTGGCTAGATAATGGATCACATCAGAAAAAGCAAGCAGATAATAATGAGCAATCAGTGCCATGGATGGAAAACATAACTACCTGATAAACCTATCAAAATAACTCACCTCAATCAAACTAATCAGAACATTGGCACATTGGCCAAGGCGGGTATCAAACGAGTATAAATATCCAGGCCTTTCAGGAAAACTTTCTCATTGAGCCGTTCGTTGTGATCGTGGAGCAATTGAGGCGTATTGATCATCGGACTAAATCCGAATGCTGGATAACCGATCTGCAAGAGAAGCCTCAGAGTTGCCTTGATCCTCCGATCATGTTCATAAGCAATCATCATCTTACCTGTCTCAAATAACGCGAATCGGTTGCACCAATGAATATGGCCGTCTTGTACTTCAATCCCCTGCAAATTGCGCAATTATCATCTTGATAAAAGAATCAAAATTCAACTTACATGTCGCTCATTGCGCCAGCAAATGCTTTCCACCACGGATTAGTCTCATCAGTCGACGTAACTTGCTTGATCAGGGATTGCTGAAAACAGGCTTGATCAACATGATGCTGAAGTATAGAATCCAGCTTACCGCCAGCCATGCAAATTCGGCTCCCGCTTCTTTCACCCACGATTCGAACTGATCCGAGATTTGCTGAGAAGACGAAAGCCTCTTCAATTAAACAGCATTGACAAAAATCAGAGCCTCTTACTTTGTAATCCATAGTTGGAGGTACACGGATATCGAATTCGGCCGTTATTTCAGCAGGTACAACGTTGACTTGAACACCGCCTTTGACAATGGTCAAATTCACCGTGATCACATCGCCCAAGTTTAAATTCGGATCACTCTGGAGCTTGCGTTTTTGCTCCTCGCGGAATGCCAGGAATTTGTTGATGACCTTTTGCTGAAAACGAGAGATGACATCCCATTTCTGATGAATATGGCCACTAAAGATTGGCTTACCAGCTTCTCAGCGGCCGTGTTCTCAATAAACTTCGATCCGTGACCAGGATTTCCGATGCAGATCACTTTCAAATGCCATTTCACACGTTCAGCGTAAAAGATACTGTAAACGTCGTCCTCGCTGGCCACGCCTGAAACATCACTGGTCATCCGAATGTAAATGCAAAAACCCTGTTCTTACCTTCATCCAAGGCTAATCCGATATTCAAATTCTTCAAATCTGGCGTCTTGACGAATAACTGCATGCCAGTGATGCCACTGATTTCTTCATCTGAAAGAATTCCCTTTTAGGCTTCATTCATGAAAATGAAAAGACCACATACCTGGTACAAATGTCAAGTGAATCGTCCTCAAGAACTGGTGATTGCTGGATTTGAGTCTTCGTATCGCTTCCAAATATCTAAAACGCGAAATATTAATAGAACGAACAAAAACTGTGAATAAACGCTTACTGTATTCCAACGCATTTCATATCTTGGGAACCGCGTGCATAAATATCACCGCTTTCGTCCTTGTGAGCACTGAATGGATCGTATTTCCAATGTTCCTGAAATGCGGATGTTAGGAAAGTGAAAAAATCTCACAAAACGGCTTACCGGAAATACAGGTACTACGTCCATATGAGAATTCAATATCAACGATGGCAATGACGGATCCGTGCCGAGCCAAGTCATAATAACTACCGGTTTTTGTGGCAATAATCGAATGACTCGATGTTGAAGACCAATTTCATCCGCCAGACGGCACAGGAATTTCACAGCAGGTTCTAAAATGAAAAATCCGTAATTAGATATCTGGCTTAAAAAATGCTGTAATTAATTATCACCCGATGCGTCAATTGACCCAGCAGATACTGATCCAAATAATCTAACATTATCCTCATGCTGGGATAAAATACTCACCATAATCCGGATCTGGATGTACGGTAGGAATTCGCAAATATTCACGGAATGTTTTAATACTAATATCTTCGGCCATTATTCTCGGATATTCTTTCAGCGAAGGATACTCGGTAAATTACGAAATGGAATTTTTATGACAAGTACTAGTTTATCAGTGAAATTCTTATTCTGGAAAATGTCGATCAGAAACTGGGCGCGAACAGCAGACTACCTTGGATTCTCGATCTGCTTATAACAAATATGCCGCCATTTGAAATTGGCGTACTGTAGCCATACTTTACATGTACGTACTACAGTAATCCGATGAAAAAACATCTCCTTTGTACAGTATGTACAATACAGTATAATTCATCC
Organism: Discolaimus major; assembly: GCA_034695185.1. Classification (NCBI taxonomy): domain Eukaryota; kingdom Metazoa; phylum Nematoda; class Enoplea; order Dorylaimida; family Qudsianematidae; genus Discolaimus; species Discolaimus major. The sequence goes on from JAQIWJ010000187.1 coordinate 28,721, forward strand.
ATGATTGCACCTGTAAAATGTGATCATAAAATTACACAGTATGCCAGGTGCCAATTGTATGCAAATTTGACATGCAAAGAAGGTGTCACATTGACACTTTTCTTGTCCTTCGAGACGAAAATTGAGGGCATCCAACACGCTTCCATAGAAATTTCGAAATGTTTTAGCGCGAAATTTGAACTACCTGAGCAGGATACAGGCGAAACCTGAGCACAAGGTATGCCCAGAAATTCATGCTGTCGCTTTATCACCCCTAAATAACAAGGAATGGGTCATTGGAGGTGATAATATGTTTTTCATATTACGGGGCATGTTTTCATCCAGTACGACTTCATTGGAATTGATCGATTTTAAATCCAAGGCTGATGATGTGATCACAAATGCGGCCGGTGCCATTTTTGCTAGTGTACCCGAGTTTCCTAAGCAATTTTGCTAAGCATGGATTTTTCCTCATAATAATTGGCAATCGATTTTGAAAACATGTTTTTCGCATGCTGCTCAAACAAACGCAGTGCAGTGTTTTTCCGGTGTCAAAATGTACTACAGCAAGCCAAAAACAGGCGGACGGATTCTTTTCATTTGCATGTAAATTTATCACAGTCTGGATTTTCCGGTTCGCAAATTGCCCTTGCCCTCCCAATGCATTTCCAGCCCAGGAATTTTATGTATGATGGGTATATTTGATATGACATCTGGACAGACGCCAAACAGGCGAATCTTTCCGAGCTAACTAAGGGTATTGTGTTTCAGTTTTGATGGCCACAATGTGGACCGATTTATCATCCAAAATGCATATTTTCAATGCAAAGCTCACGAGGGAACATTTCGAGGTGTTACCCAGGGAATGGAAAGTCATATGCACCAAACGATAGCCCACCCTAACAGTATCTCAGAGCCAAATTATT
>JAQIWJ010000188.1:0-29610 GCA_034695185.1 Discolaimus major
GCGAACCTCCAGGATGCAGAGTGAGTCACTCCCGCATGGTGTGCAAGGCGTAGGAGAAAGAGAAAACTCCTTCCCAGTACCAGGGTTTGAACCCCAGACCTTGGCAGCACGACGACCATCGCACTAACCACTACACCACCGGCGCGGATGTCCATGCCATGCAATCAAAGCTTATGAGACGAGTTGGAATTTTAGAAAAAGTAACCCGTATCCCTCATGTGATCTGATGGCGAAAACATAGTGCATTATCCGCACAGCCTTTGTGATGGATTCTAAATTTACCTCATTACCCATTAGCACAGGCAGAAGACGCGTGTAAAAACCTGAATCCTTCTCCTTTTCCGACTCGTTATAGAAAGAGAACCGATCGCCGCGCGGATCGTTGCGTCGTGGGAAAGCGGTTGATTTGAGTCATTGCGAACCACCGTCACCCGTTCGTAATCAGATAAAAGAGCAACGATCATCGTCGGCCACAGCCGTACGTTCGAAACGTAGCGGTTTCTTGAAGAAACTGATCGGCGCGGGGAGTGGAAGTAGGCACAATTCCGAAGACAGTCCGTGTTCGTCGTTACCCAATCAAAACGGTTCATTCATGGCCGCTTCGTTGACTTGCCCCACGGGCGCGGTGAGGTCCACGAGTTCGGTCGGATTGAGCGCTAACGTATCCGTGGATCCGATCTCGTCGGTCAAATCGGATTTCAGTAGCGATTCGTCCGATTTCAAATACGAGGAACGTTTGAGGAGACGAATATTCGCGCATTACGATTGCGTCAGTATTTGCGCCGACGCGAAACCGTTATTGATCGGTACTAGTCGTTTGAAAGATTCGAATTTGACCGCGTCGACCGGGGCTAGTCATTCGAAACCGTTCCTAATTTCCACCAACGGGAAATCGGCCGGCAGTTTGGACGCAGGCGCGCTTTTGAGTCCGGATGAAAGCTCCAATTCGGAGCAGCAAATCCTGGGAAAATCTAATGACATCCTATTGAGTTGCCCGTACTTTCTGAACGAATTGGGAGGCGAACCGATACGCAGCGTTTCGTTGACCAGAGACACGTATTGTACTGGAAAACAACCGCGCAGTTCGACGATTTCTTGCAATTGTCCCAGTTGTTTGTACCCCTACGATCCGGACGCGTTGTCGTCCGCGTGCCTATCGGCCGGATATCAATCGCAATCGATCGACGAAACGCAAGAAACTTGGCATCGATCAGCGACCGCAGCGGAAGCGTCCGTCTTGGAGAATTTGAGCAACGTATATTTGGGCGGTCGATTGTGCGCCAAACGTCAACCGCAATTGGTCATCGAGCACGTGGATCAAGGCGCATTTTATTACCGGCATTGTTTCAGTGGAAGAGGTGAGGTTGGACAATTGCGCAATTATTGCGCAATTGCAGGCTTTTGGAGGCACGCGTGCTTCTTATGCAAGTTTTTTAACAAATGCAGTACCTACAGAAAATTTCAAAGATAAATGGACATTCTGCAGGAATAATTGCGCAATCGAAGAATGCATGAAAGGTATAATCTCATAGATTCAAGCAGGCCTGTTGCATTGCTTGCATGGTATAATGCACAAACAGTACATGAATAAAAATCACATCTGTACGCCTTGCGATCATCATCAAACTGATTTCTAACTAAAAATGCATCAATCATAAAAATGCAAACATTTTCATACTTTTATGCTGATCTTGAATTCTGGAAAGCATAAAGCAATCTTTCAAGGATATAATTAGAACTGATATTTCCGACAGCATCTATTCAAATTTTATAAGAGTCGTGTCTTTTATGCTCGAGTTATAAATGCATCAAGGAAGGAAGTGAAAAGAATATACTAGGCCTTAGATTATAAAATGCATGGCTAAATTTTGATCAGTGATGGTGTTATTTTTGAAAAAGCCTAATGCGCATGCTTGTACTTGGCATTCGGATATAGTTGATCAATCAATCAATAATAAGATCTTGATTCTGATGTGACCAGTGAAGAGATTCGTAAAAACGCATAATTTTGGGCTTCTGGCTAAATTGTGTGGTAATATAAAACAGTCATATATATGCATGCAATGCATGCATAATAAAAAATGATGCAGTACACTTATATATTTGACAAGCATATTTCAAAAATTAGCACAATCAACATAATCCAATTTCAGCACACCAAAATTATTTGGGCGTCGATGAGAATTTGGGCCCAGTCGCCGTCAGTGTTATTCGTGATAAGCTAGAAGCGTACGACGCTCGAAAATTCAATCTGATCAGTCCGTATTTGTATCGATTGATCGTTAGATTGAGCGATTTGACAACATACCGAGGCGCCATATTAGAAGAAAGCTTGCCCAGTTACTTGAGCGCGAAAGAATCTCGTGAACAACAACTCCCCAGTCAATCGTCGCAACAATTGTCCAACGCTGGTCCAATGACTCCGAGCGCAGGGTCCACATCGTTTGCTGGTGCGTTGGCAGCAGGCGGAACCTCGGCTGTCGGTGGCAGCGGATCGATGAGAAGTAAAATCCCGGTCAAAGAGTTATTGGAATTGACCATTCCCGAAATGCAAGCCTCATGCCTTCGATTGGCTGTGCCTGTACCGAGAACAGAGGAGTTGCTGTTGAAATTGGACGAACAAGCCGTCTATAATAGGTACAAAGTGGGCATACTCTATTGTCGTGCTCAACAATCGACCGAAGAGCAAATGTACAATAATGGTGAGTGAAGGTCATCGTGTGCGGATTGCGCAATAATTGCACGGATAATCGTCCATGTTGCTTCTAATGTGCGCACATTCCTTCCTCCACAGAAGCATGATCACATGTTAATTGCGCAATCAAGTAACATCAAAATAATCTGGGCATAATATTTGAGCATATTGTCTTTGCATCAAATAACGTCAGGCATAATATATTGACATAAATTATTCCATGAAGAATATTAGCCATAAAATCAATTAATCTAATGATGGTTTTCTTATGTAACCATGTTGCTCTAGCGATTGGTCACACCCTGATCACGTACAAATCGATATTTCTAAAAATCGATATTCTGATCAAATTCGTAAATAGGGATTTTGCATCAAAATAACCGACGCCATCGTATTCAGCGTGGCTAGTTATACCATAAAATGTGCTTATTGGTCAATTTTTATGATTATATTGCCTTATGACGCGCTGTGAAAATCGATCATTTGAAATTTTCTAGATACTCTTATATGGCCATAACAAAATCAATAAACATGATCAGTACATTAGTTCCAATAAACCGATCAAACTCTGTCGAGTGACAAGATCAAAATTGTTCTGCGAGCGATATTTCGGAAATCGAAAATTTTGATCACCGTATCGATTATCGATCATACAGCAAAATAAATGTGTTTTTTAGAATCGGGGTAGATAATTTATCAGGAAATCACCTTTATATGTTGACTTTTGCGCAAAGGTTTTGGGAGAGGTTTGAAAAATCTTGAATTCTAGCGGTTACAGTATGCCATTGTGTGCAAAATGGGAAGCCAAAAAAGGCATACACATTGGAACTTTCGGACACGCTCTCAAGGGCATTAATCAATCGATAATCATGATTTGTGCATGCATGTCGATAGAGTCGATGATGCTCTATCTACTGATCATGTCAAATTTGATCAGTAATCGGTATTTAGGAAATCGATAATTTTGAGCAGCTTTTTAAATATGGTTGCTATTGCAAAAGTAATGGCAGCACAATGATCAGCGTGTCATATTATCCTAGAAAAACTGTTCTCAGTACATTTATCATGCAAATTATCGATTTTGAAATTTGAATTTTGCCTATCCTTTCACATACGATTTTTCGTCATTGACATTTTAACACCGAATGAAGCCAGGTACGGTATGCGGGTATATTTTCCTGGACAATCAAGCACGGAGAATCGATTGGTGAAATCAGAATCGAGCTATCACCTCTCTATCGGAATTTGATCACTTTGATCAAATCCCTGAATATCGATCACACGATATAACTGATGCGATTTTTGGAATCAGCGTGTCAATTTGTCCCAGAAAAGGTGCTTTTCGCTCATTGATCACGCTTATTTAAGAATTTGAAATTTTGTAATTGGCTGTCCTTCAGTACATAATATTGTGATGAAAAGATTTCTACGAAAATGCAGGTATAGAAGCCAGGTGGGGTGTTTTCCTATGTAATCGATCATGTTCTATCCATCGATCATGGTCTGATCACTTGGAAATCAGTAGTTCAGGAATCGATAATTTTGATCAACTTTCTAAATATGTGATATATTTGGAGTCTGAGAAGGGCGAAAGGAGCAGCATAATCGTCTAATTAGGAACACGTTTCATTTTCGTAGGTGTATCATCTTTTTTATGCTTGTCTGAGGTTTTGAAAATCTTATTCCAGCTTACAGCATACCAGCGACTCTTTCTTGTTCATGAATTTCTCAATTCCTGCATTTTCAGAAATATCCGGTCCAGCATTCGACGAATTTCTGGACATGTTAGGCCAACGGGTGCGGTTGAAAGGTTTCGACAAATACAAAGGCGGTTTGGATTGCAAAGGCGACACCACTGGCGCCTACTCATTGTACACGTCTTATCAACAATACGAAATTATGTTCCATGTATCAACCATGCTCCCATTCACGCCGCAAAATCGACAACAGGTATATCCAGCTTCTGTGCATATTGCGCAATTTCAGTATTGCAAATCGTATTGCGCAATCACAATGCAAATTTTCAGTTATCAAGAAAACGTCATATTGGCAATGATATTGTGACCGTTGTATTCCAAGAACCAGGCGCCTTGCCATTCAGTCCACAAACAGTGCGATCGCATTTTCAACACGTATTCATCGTTGTGAGAGCGCACAAACCGAATACGGATAATGTGAGGTATAGCGTTGCGATCAGTCGGTTCAAGGATGTGCCTCGATTTGGTCCTCCCATACCACCTGGAGCCACGTTTCCGAAATCCAAGGATTTACGCGATTTCCTGCTGACAAAAAGTGGGTTTGGTCAGGAATCATGCTGATTAGAACAGTGATCGGTTGTGATCAGTGCTGATCACAATGTGATCAGTGGTCTGATCATGATCAGTGCTGATCAATTGTGATCATCATCAATCAATGCAATCGATTTCAGTCATCAACGCGGAAAATGCAGTGCATAAATCGGAGAAATTCGCCACAATGGCAGCTCGTACCAGGCGCGAATTCATGCGTGATTTGGCGGAGAATCACACCACATCCCATACATTGGACGGCGGTGCGTCCAAGATAGCCAGCATCCTACTGGGCGGTTCAGCCAAACGTAAAGATAGACCGAAACCTAAATTATATTTGGACGCATTCGTTCACGGGGCCATTGTATGGGAAGTCCAAGTGTTGACTCAAGTATGCCTTCACGCTTTTTGTGATTGCGCAATCATAATTCACTAATTTTCAGGTGGAGGATTTCAGTTTATGCCGACCTGTTGAATGTTATTTGGGCATTTCTGCCGATAATATTGTGTTGATCGAACAGAGTACGCAAGAGGCGTTGTTTTGTACACCCACCCATTCGGTCATCGGCTGGACATCGCATGGGAATAGTTTGAAATTATATTATGATCACGCTGATGTGATCATATTGAGAACGTTGGATGATGAGGATTCGTGTGAAATGCAAGAAATCATCAAGCGTCTGCAGGCGGTGACCAAAGGTTGCGAGGTGAGCATTGTGCGGTGATTTGGCAGAAATTGCAAGTGATCACCGGGGGTTACTGTAATTACAATATTCAAATTTGGCATATGAATTGTGCCAATCCATGATTTTGAGGATTACTGAATCTTGTTGCAGACAGTGGAAATGATCTTGCGTCGTGGTAATACTGGTCAATTGGGATTCAATATCCAACACGAGGGTATTGTGAGCGATGTTGAAATGTACGGGTCAGCTTGGCAAGCTGGACTGCGCCAAGGGTCAAGAATTGTTGAGGTAATGCATTTGCAAATATTTCAAAAACCAAAATCCCCGGCAGGGATTTGGTCGCATGCATGCTCCATAATAAAAAACTGGCCTTTTTTCAGATATGCAAAGTATCAGTGGCAACGCTGACGCATGAACGCATGTTAGAATTATTGAGAACATCGGTCAATCTGAGAGTCCTGGTCATCCCACCGCTTCTGGAAGACGGTTCGCCAAGACGCGGATGCGAAGATCCGTATTGCTCAGCAGTGTTGGGCGACGATTGGCCCACACCAGCGTTGGCCAACAGTGGAAGTTTCTCCAATTCTCGAACGCAATTCGATACAATAACCCCGAGTAATCCGAATCAACATCGCCAATCATTGACGTTGCCGCAAAACGTGAAAATCATCGGGTCGTCGATCAGCGCGAATTTGAACAGTGCACAACAACCTGCGTTCGAGAATAATCGTCGGCCATTGAGTAGTGCTATTCAGCCGCAGGCGATTATCAGATTAAGGGCTACGGAGGGTGTTGATCAGGCCACGGATTTCCAAGCGACTGAAACCGGTGATTATGGATACGATGCGAAAAGTGGGAATTACTTTACATCCAAATCTTTGGACGATATTCAGCATAGGTATAGCTGCAATTTTGTCGAAGTAATCTAGCTGAATTAGCTGCTCTTTAGACGCGACCGTAGACGGAGTGAGGATATCAGATGCGTATACGCTGATCAAGCAGGCGGTGCTGGTCAAAGATATCGACCAGTCACTTCGTCCAGATTAGCAACCAATGCGCCGGATGGACATTGGCCAGAAGAATCCACGCCTCCTGCTGGACCTCGCGTTGATACAATGAGTTCCAGTACCAGTAGCGAAGTGTCCACTGATTTGACAGGTAGCCTTGGCTTACTGTAATTTTAAATATGCATAATGCTAAGATTTGCATTGCAAGATGCTGCTTTGGCTTACTGTACTTGAAATTATGGACAAAAATTTGTAAGATTTTGAAGCATTATCACCTTGACGCCTACAGATAGAAAGCAAAATTTATAACCCACTCCAAGGAATGGCTGATCTAATGAAAAACATGCATACATAATTTAATCAATACAAAGCAGCTGCTTAAAATATGGAAGCAAATATTACCGCAGGTGTTCACATTTTACCTCCATTCGGTACCAAGCAGTGTCCAGGTTCATTTCCAAAGCCAGCTATGCCCGTCCAATGCATGTACCAAATTTGGGATTATTTATTATGCCGCAAATGCTTTTCAGTCGATACGTTGATGAGAAAACCCACGAGGCCATCGGAATTGAAACGGAGAGTTGATCGGGCAAATTCTGATATGCATCAACGCACGCAAGCGGTCGGGAATGTGTTGGAAAGGTAAAAATTAATACGTGCGGAGGGATTTGAACCAGGGGCCTCTGGTTGGATAGACCAACACTTTTACCAACTGAACTATGTATTGCAAGCTCAGGCCACGCCAGCGTAATTTCAGAACCAGCACAGACCCGTCATCATCCGGCGTGGTTGGTACTCCACCACGAGCTCCACCATTACCGCCGAGGAATTACAGGAATGCCAAATGCAATTCGGCCATTCTCCCAATCTCAGCCGCAGTATGCAGTTCCAGCAGCTGCCTGGGAAGCGCCAGTGATCGATCATCGTCACCATCGTTGAATACCAGTCATTTGGGAGTGCCAATCAGCAAACAACGTTCCAGCAGTAGTTCTAGTTCGGTACAAGAAAATCTACTACGTTTGATCAGCGATCTGGAATCATCGGGAGATATCGAAGAAGCAATGATCATCTCGTCAGCATTGCAAAGATTATCCGACGATAACGCCAGCGGCAGTACATCGAGACAGGCCAGATTCCAGTCTTCGATTCAATATCGATCCACCAGTCCTCGACCCAATGCTGTGGGTATGCTTCAAAGGAGTCCGGAAAAGGAAAGGGGCGCCGAATGGTCCACATTTGTGGACGCGGCCGCCAGAGCAATAGAAGGCCTGTCTCATAGATCAGCATCCGCCAGCACCAATGGCAGTCCGGAATTGAGCGGATATCGATTGAGATTACAAGCCGCTTTGCAACGCGTGAAATTGTTGGAGGAGAAAGTTGATCGAGTGCAGAGCGAATTGGATACTGTAAGTGCGGATGATTTTTATGCAATGCCTTCACGCATTGCATCGCAATCAATTGCGCCATTGCATTGCGCAATTAATTGCGCAATCTTTTCCCAGGCGAGGGAATCGAAACGCGATCTGGAAATCGAGGTCCTGCGTTTACGCGATTCGAATAAACGCCTGGAAGAGGAGTGTACGCATGCAAAATTGGAATTGAAGAAGTTCACCGAATGGTTTTTCAATGCTGTGGAGAATAGTACTTCGGGAGATGCGGGTGATATGTCTGGCCATCGATTTCCGTCCGGCCTCATACCGTTCGCTGATGATGGTGAAAGGAAAAATAGCTAATTTTTACTATGCTTTTTTTATACGTGTGATAAGATTAATCTTTTATCAGAATTTTATATTCAACCGCCTGGTTATGCGGTGGGGGCTTGTTTGTGGACGGTGAGAATGGGGTCTTACAGTGTGAAAAATATTGGTTATATATGTGCAGGCAGAGTAATGTAATTATTTGTTCATGTTGTGATATCAGAGTATAATTATGGATATTGAATGATAAGCAAACATATGGCTTATTCCTATCCATGGTCTCTATGAAAAGCGGAAAGGAGGAATCTTTTGCAAAATCAATGTTCTGTTACGACTCATCTGTCCATAGTTCAGTGTATCACAAGCTTTTCACAAATGCCATTCAAGAAAAGCGGTATCAATCACCAGCTTGACCAATGGCTATTGGTCCATCTTCCCTTTGGCACCTGGTTGGCAATACGTCCAATACAGCCTTGCGTATTTTCTTATTCAACGCAATGATCACAAAGAAATCAACCGCGTCCGATATCTCGATACAGGTATCCACGAATGGCCCAACGATCACTCCCATACATCCTCCGTAAGATGCGAATGCGTATGATGCGATCAAATGACTGGAATGTGGGATTTGAGCCAATGCGGTTAACACGGATTGATAAATTGTCAATTTGAGCAGGGTTCTGTCAGCGGATCTGCGATCGTGCTCTTTCTTATCACTGACCTGAAATGCTGCATTTGTATGGATCATTGAGCAAATTGCGCAATGCGAATGAAGTTGATCTAGCCAAACTGCGAGTCAATCTCATCTGCCCAGTCATCTGATCCACTTTCCTCATCCGTTTTCTGAATATCCATATCATGATCGCATTCAAAATTCCCAAAGCAACCACACCACCTAATCGAATGCCAGTTCTCAAGTGTCCCAATACCAACGCGATATCCGTTTTCAAGAATTCTTCATCGAATATACCCCTGTACGTAGTATTATCACCCTGGCCTTCAGTGATAATTATCCAACGTTTAGTTTCAATGGCGCTGATCAATGTGGCACTGATCGCACACGCGATTGCAGCCATAATTTGATGCCGTCGATGATTTATATTTTGTATACAAACGGTCTAGATAATGCGAATACACGATCGGCTGTCATGGCCAGTGATAAGAATAAATTGATCATGATAAAAGTATAGCTCAAAAAGCAACCCGCGTGAGCAGCATAGAACATGAGGATATAACTTCTCTGATACCACCAGACACCTGGTACTTCGATGCCAGAGAACCATTTGTAGGCGAATAAGAATAAACTGAATGTAAATATTTCACCTAGTTTACTAAATGTCAGATATACTTGATATGCGTATGCATTCTCTTTCTTGGCTTGTTTGAAGAATGTTGCAATCAGCAGAGCGTTTCCACAAATGCCCACCAGGAAATAAATGGGCATAAATATATAATATGCAAATAACCATGAATTATAGGTTAATGATTCACTTATGGTGCAATTGGACATATTTACATGCACTGATCAGCAGATGGGTGATAAATAAATGAGGGTATGACTGAGATGATTGACCTGAAGTATAATCTGTGATGATGACAGTAGGTTATGTCAAATAAGACAAAGTATAATCAAGCTTATTGCTGAAGTTTTGGTAAGAGCTGGCTAAGTTTGTAAAAGATCACATGGTTAGACTGATAATTTTCAGGAATATTATCACATGGACAGGGGTAGCAATGTAACAAACAGCGTCTAATTGCTTCGATAATTCTGCCATTTGAGCATATGAACACCTATTCATTCCTTCTAGGCAGCTCATAAGAATTCATTAGCTTACATTTGTACTCTGGAGATTGATTCTGGACGATATTCGAAGCATATAGGCAGGAATATCTAATCAACCGTATAGCCAATCTAAGCTATTTTATATTATCTGAACTGATGTTTTTAACTTCTATGAGGAAGTTCCTGTTATGTGATGCAAAAAATTTATCAAGGGAAACGGTAACTACTATTGATTCTTGCACAGTAACCCCATTGCATAGAACTTTCATAACGATCGTGTCACATCAGTTTAGTAAAATCACAAGTAAATTATTCATGTCTTTACTTATTCTTGACATTCAAGATCATGAGTAAAATAATGCATGCATGCGCCTTACTTTGTACAATGCGTTCCGAACAAAGTGCTCAGCGGTTGATTAAAAGCATTGTTAAAAACGTAAACTGATTCAAAAAACGTCGTCGTACATCGTGTCCTTGCAACGTATCGATATTGTTGCAGTAATTGCTCGTCTAACGGTTGACCCGTTTCCCTGACAATGCAATGTATGACCACTGTGTATTCGCATGATCGGAAATTGACCGTATTCCCGACCATGACGCCATTTACAGACGGCGGTACATTGGGGACTTCCCGAAGTAGAACGTTGCTTATCATACTCAAGTGATATCCGCGTACGTCGAGCATCATGGTACAAATTTCTGCGCTAGTCTTCATTTTTTCCCCATAAATACCGTTGATGGCGTTTATTATATGCTGTAGCTTCGATCGATCCGAATATTGCCGGGTGCAATCTGATACCAGAACACCGATATAGTTATTTTTTATCGGCTGCTCAGCGTCTAAGATCTCCATCACACGATTACAGACGTCCGAAGTTAATCGTGTCCAAACGTCGTCTTCAGTCTCCAGACGCTGAATATCCATGATAACAGGCGGAATGCCTTCGATGCTATGCACGCATTCCGGATGCAGACCGAAGCAAGCCCACGTGTCCGCATTTTGATAAGCGTGCTTTTGTACAGCCATTGTACAACGCATGACTTGATTCAAGCGTTTTACGGAAAAGCCAAACATTTCGAATGTCTTTATGCCAAAGTTCAACAATTGTATTTGCTCTTCTTTGTTGAGGCGAAAATTCTTGCCCAATTCCGGTTGATAAGGGTTAACGACGTGAAGGCCGTTTTGAAGCGGATCTAAGCAAATCCACAAATGATGCCCACGCGAATTCTTGAATTTAGCCAGCGCGTAAAGGAGTAAAAGCAATTTCCAACCGTTCGTATCGTATCCATAGCTGATTAAAGCGTCGTCCATGAATATATCGCCGTTAGCCAGGAATGTTTTCTTGAAAATTCGCTTCTTCATCAGTTCAGGTAAGATACGGACGATTTTATCCACAGCGTCTTTGAGAATTTCTTCAACCTCGTCCAAGATATCCATCAGTGGACGCTGATCAGGGCCACCATGACGATGTTGATTGAAAATTTTGAAAAGTATCTCCGCAGGCTTATTCACGATATCCAAGAACATTGAATTGAACTTGGTCGATAACCATAGCTTTCCCGCCAAAGCATAGTAGAAATAAATCTTGTATTTACCTTTCAGGCCAGAATCGTCGAATTTCTTTTGGTATTGGGGCAAATAGGTAGGGGCTGATATGACGACTACTTGCCTACCAGCTTCCATTCGTTCGATAGCTTTAGCTAAAAGGATAATGGTCTTGCCCGTACCGGCTGGCCCCGCGATCACTTGTAGCAAGTGTTCGCAATCGATGGCTTCCAGCTGATCAGGAGTGCTCATGATAATGTCGTATTGTTTTAGTTTAGCAAAACGCCCTCGCCGCTGCTGTTTTTTGATCCTCGAAATTCTCGTTAGAATGCCTTCGCTTTTCACAGCTGCACATTGAAACGAATGGGGTTCGATCAAACCCGTGCTTGAGCTGGATGGTTTCACAGAACGAAGAAGAACCAGGGTTTTGGCCAAATACTGAAACATATCAGTATTGATAGGTCTAGCATCAATTGACATCAGCCGCTTCAATTCATTGTGCATACGCGATTTTCCATTCTCACTGTCAATCGGATGTAGATCCTGTTTGAAGAACTGAACATAATCCTCATTCGGGTCCGACAAATCGCTTGGTAGACAAGATGGCTTGTCGACATCACCTGTGACCAAGATCTTTCCTATCGGGAATCGATCATTACTATTTTCGCTGAATTTCGCTTTCAGAACCGCCCTGATGGAATGCTCGCCTGCGTTCAGTTGCTTCTTGGCCCTGCCTTCGATCAGGCCTGATTTAACTTCGATAAGAAAAACACCGAATCCAGGTCCAAGGACAATAAAATCAGGCATCTTCATATCATCAGGATTCACCTGAAATATGGGAATATATGAACTCCTGCCCAGACAAGTTTCGCAGGTTACAGTATACCTGTAACGCCTGAAATACTTCTCGCATCCATTTTGGATTTTCCAAATTACGTATTACAATGAAATGATCATCAATTTCTTCCAGCACTTGGCAAACACGAGTTTCGGCCTTTTTGCAATTATATTGACCCAGTTCGCCTATTTCGTCCGGTGTTCGTTGTGCTTTCGGCTTTTCTAATATGCGAAGAATATCTTCTTCGCATACTGTCACGAATCGACGCCTAGTTTTGTCCATATTCTCATATTTGGGAATGATATATTTAGCAGGCTTCTCATTGTCCCAGCCTGGATAATAAGTATTCAAACAAACGGTGGCTAAGTCTAATAATTTTTCGCCAGTTAGTGGCATTTTTTAATTAGCTGTTTCACGTTAACGGCTGAACATTCCAGGACAGCAGATTCAGCATTACTAAATATTGCTGCAAGAAATTTTTCCATGCAAGGCAAAACGAGGAGTGACGAATCATGAATGCACCTACAATCAGCCACAATGATGCTAGAAAAACGAAAATTTCAAAAAATCTGGTTGCCATCTGACTCCTGTGTCAGTGTAATTGAAGCGCATCATCGCCAAACGCAATGTGAATCATAGTACAAAGGTTGCGTTTCCTGCTAAACTTCGCTAAATTTTTCAGCGTTCGAATGACAAACAAGCCCAGCTTGGCTCTGAACAGCATGAATCGAGTTACCATTGGCCACATGCAGGTGGAAAGTGAATGTTCGTTATTAGCAATGTCAAGGCCAGATGGCACAAGATCGTTTTTTTATATTACCAAGCAAAAAGATCTGCATTCTTATTTTCGAGCATAAAAACTATGACTTCTCTTTCAAAAACTACACATCTAAACTAATGTCACAAATATCCCATGTGATCATTCACTTGATCAAACGACCAAACCATCACATTCATCAGTTGGATACACTTGTCTCAATCCCCATGCTGTGGACATGTGCTTGATCTTTTTTCCAATATTATCAATGTGCACTTTGAAATCGTTCACAGCCGCTTCACTGCATTTCTGAAGCAACGTTGGTTTGATACAATTGTAATCGCATTTCAAAAACCTGAAAATTTTCGATATGCAAAATTTTTGCATGCAAATGATCGAAATATACGAGCATGTTTGCTTCAACATTTCTTTCACCGTTTCTTCTGTAGTCGGTGCATTGCTTTTGTATTGATCCATTTTCTGTTTATATTGGCCGCATATGATGGCGTTATTGCACGCAGTATCGATTGATTTGATCGCTTCGCTTATGCATGCAGCATTGCGCAAATAACCTGAAATACCAGCACGGTCAAAGATTGATAAAAATATGATCTGATTGAATGGGTACTTGGTTTGAGGCACATGTTCCTCAATAGACCAATATTATCTGTAGCCTGTCCCCTCGCTTGACCTTGTTCACAATTGTCCAAGCATCGCATTGAACTGTTGAATGCTCTAAAGAAAGCATTTTTAGCTGTTCCAGCAAGACTGCCGATAAGCAAGGATGCTTACGGGCAATATCTATCCAATTTCTCTCGAGTATAGTCACCAAAACTTTGCCCATCTTCTTGCAAAGTGGATTTGAGCATTGGTCGTATGCAATTCTGGACGCAAGTTTTCGTCTGATCACTATCTTCCACTCGAGCAGGGCCTGCGCCTGATAATCGATGCATACTTCTGCGGATGATCAAATATGGTACTGGACCAGCACCAGTGATAGTATCATTATCACTGGCAGTGCCATGGGCAACGTTGGCAATTAACAGTGCTAAAACAGATCATTGATTTTTAAGGCATGATGAAAGGGGGAACCCTGAATGGCACTTTGGTTTTTTTGCCTTTCAGCATCACTGTCAGCATACTCACACGCAATTGCCAACAGGAAATTCATATTGTGCAGTTCCAATAGGTCTTAGCTTCTGCAAAATGCTTACTGCATTCTATGCTGAATTTCAGAAATTCTGGGTTGCTATATGGCGGCCATAAATTTTCAGCCTGGATTTGCAAAGCTTGCTGCTAGCAATCGCTTGATGGATGATCTCTCTGTGCCAGCAGTTGCTGAACTGGAAATTTCAGCAGCATCTCAAATCATGGCAAAACCTCTGCTAATATTATGCCCAATGCACAGAAAATCATGCCAAAATATTTTGCAAGCTGAAATCCTGCAATATCAGCAGAATACGAAATACTCATAAAATTATATCACATTCATTTGCATAAACCGACATCATTTCCCACTGCTGGCAAAGACGTTTGATATTCTTCCCAATCTCCACAATGAGTCCACGAAAATCATCCAGAGCTGATTGGCCACATTTCTCCATAATGCTATCCTTGACGCAAGAGTATTGACATTTTGCAAATCTGAATAATGTGCAATTTTAGAAGACTATATATCCAAATTTGAATGGCATTTACAAGCAGCTATGTTTGATGAAATTCTTCAAATGCCATTGATCGTCCACAAGACGACCCCACCTCTTGTACATATCCATTTGATGCTTAGAATTGCCGCATTTCTCTTCAGAAAAACAAGTTGCATCCAGTGGTTTTATTGTTTGACTCAAGCAAGCGGAATTTTCAGTGTAATCTAAAATATTTATTCTTCAGAAACGATTTTGTAAGAAATATGCTTACTTGAGTCCTGGCACATGTATTCTAAGACCGCAATTGTTGTTTGCATTGCATGGCGGCCTTTATTTTCTGGACAGTCGACCAGGTGAGTGCTGGATGCGTTGTAGAGTCTGAAATGCCTTTCCATTTTGGCGGTCATAATCGACAGTACAGTATACCTGCATCGAGACTCTACTTCCTCAGGAGTATAATCGCCAAAACTGGTAATATTCTTAGCATCATCTCTTTCTAGTCCGAAGAAAAAAAAGGCAAGACAGAGTAGTGGACAATCCAGTTCAGATATATTGAACTTCAGTGACACATTTTGTTGAAGGACAAGCGTTTGAATGCTATTATCAATCATGGCCAATGGTACAGGTCCGCCGCCTCTGTTTGGCCGCACGATAACAGAGTAGCCGGTAGTAGTGAAAAACCATAATACGCCTGAAAGAATATTCTAACGGAACAGCGAAGCATCGCTTCTACAGACTCTTTATTGGAATTCACAAAAATTAGAAGTTTCCTGTGCTGCAAGGTGCGTTTGCACTGGGATTTATTTAGCCCAGTGTTTGAGACCTGCTATCTATATTTTACGTCTAGTATACTTACAACTAATTACGACCGCCCTCATTACAAACGTTTTGGGTATTTTTGTCAAAAATCAGCCGTGGTAGGATGGCCACGTTGGAAACAGTGGGTGTCCCAATGAGTTTTTGGTGCCCCCACACCAGTGATTCTAACTAAGTCAGCGACTGACGTTTCTGCTTACGAAGCGGGTAGCTTCGAAATAGCCAGGCCAACCGGCGCATACTTCTCTGCCAAAAGTGTGTAAGAAGCACGTTGGCTTTCTCAACAGACTTCTTATTCCTCTAAAGATGCTATGCATTGCAAAGCAGTTCTTATCATCTAGTTTGTCTTTCGATTGGCTTGCTGTAGATATTTTCTTCATCATAGAATTCTGCTGTAAACATACAAAGCAACATCGAGCATTACATAAAATCCCTAATGTAATGTATAATTACCTAAAAGGCTTGACAGAATACAGTATCTAGCAGCCTTCTCAATTTCGCCTTGAACAGTATTCTGGATTCCATTTGCATTCCAGCGGCTGCTCGCGGTTCCCTACGTCATCGATCAGAAGAAAAGCGACGGTATACGCAGAGGCTGCAAAACAAACTTCCATTGACGCCAGCCAGCATTCGAGGGCAAGAAAGACTCATATGGGATGATGTCTATGTGATAAGTATAAAAGCAGATTTAATTTATACAATGATATCCATAAGTTCGGCTAGAGAATTCTCGTGGAAGAATGCTTTTCTCGTCCCCGATTGCCTTCATTTTCCTGGCATCGTTCAATGCGATTGCCGCAAGGCCATGTTTTGTCGATTACATTCGGAACGATCTTGATACCACGTTCTATGTGTCAAGTGGTACGCTTGGCAAGGCTATCGGAGCTTTGTCAGACGAGTTGGAGACCGTAATTAGAAATGTCCAAATTCACCCCAGCCGATTACTTGCTGGTGAGTTTCGCCCTATGCCGATGACAAGCATTCAAGATGGACCGTGCACTGTGGAAATTGAACGCACCGTAACCAACATCACTGTCAAGCAATTTCGAATGCCCAGCATCTCATATAGTGTTCAGCCACCAGATTCGATTAAACTCGCCGTGAAAGGAGGCAGTTTCACTGCATGCGTTCAGGATATTCTGGTCAATCAAGCTTGCGGTAGACGTATGCATGATACCAGGGAAATATGTGTTTCATCTTCGGCAACCGATCAGATGGACATTGAAATTACATTATCATTGAATATCGTGAATGGACGGTTAAACGTCGAGATGGGGAACAGTTGTCGTGTACACTTTCCTTTGACGTCACAATATCGCCGGGAAAGTAGTGATCCTCCTCCCAATTTGATGCAGGTACTAGGGACTTGGACCCTGGTGTCGACGCTTATGTGACATACATGGAAACCACCGATTGGGAATGGGAAAAACAATCAAAAGTCTGTGCTCTTATACAAAAGGCCCTAGCAGACATCAGGAAACAAATGCCTGCCAGCGATATGAAGCTCGGAGGAATTGGGACGCAGTACCAGATATGCTCTGTAGAAGTTTTTCGTGATGTATTTGAAATTGCGATTAGCGGTGGTATCAACATCACCACTGTTGAAGCTTGATGGCTATAGTGATGGTGCATACCATGTTGGAACCCATTGCTGAGAGAGGTTTGCACGAGCTGAGAATAATTGTGATGTGAACACATTGCTTGAATAAAAGCTGCATAGAGAATTATGCTATGCCTAGAATTATAAGCGTTTACTTTGCAATTTCATGTAAAAAGTCGCATGCTTGACTGCAATCAATATTTCTAAAAATCGATTTTCTGGTCAAGCTATAAAATACTGCTTTTTTCATATTCAGAAACGATGCCATCATGTTCAGCATGGTCACGTATATCAGAAAACATGCTTCCTGATCAAATTTCCTGATCAGTATATTGCCGTTATGAAGTGGTTTGAAAATCGATAATTTGAAAATTTGGACTCTCTGACATTGCCATAACCCAATCGATAATCATGATCGAAGCATAGCTTCCTGTACAATTGATCATGCTTTACCCACTGATCACATTATAACTGATCGGTAGGCCATATTTCAGAAATCAATAATTACGATCAACTTATCAATGCACAGCAGAAGAAATGAAATTTTTGGGATCAGCATAGCGAGTTTGCATATTAGAAACTTAGCTTCATATATTGATTTTGTGCAAAAAGGGCTTTGTGAGGAGAGAAAATCTTGAATTCGAGCGGTTACAGTATGTCATTGAACGCAAAAGGAAAGTCAAAATACATACATATAAACGGGAATTCGAATTTTTTCATGTCTTCCCAAGGCCGCTAATAAATCGATAATCTCGAAATGTCAAATGGCAAGCAAAGCATAGAATAGAAAAATCACATCACATTATGAATCCCAAGAATTATGCGCATTATATTTTGTTGAAAAGCACGAGGACACATGCTTTGAATAAAGCTTGAGTGAAATCCTGGTTTGTTGAACGTAAAAGCTTGATTACGACTCACAGGACCCTTCATAGAACATTCATCTTGGATATCAAGCGCTTACAGTATACCCTTGCCGCATATGACCCAATCAGCAGGGATTCGGTCAGGGGCTTTTTCGCGTCCCCACCACAGCCTGAAGCTTACTTTTTCTGGACTTATTTCAAAGTTTTTCCAGTTTTGAATAATGCATCAATTCATTCTTCAAAAGTGCCCTCTTCTCAAGATGCGTAACTCAAAAGATCACTCTGAGATTTTCATAAGAATAATATCCGAAGTCTGGTTTATTATTATGGTACAAAGAAAGGCAATGACACCCCCCCCCCCACGAGAATTCAATCGCGTGGGCTGCCATGACATTGCGACACATCAGGCAGCTACACAAACATTTCAAAAGCGTTGGTAACGACCAGGAGGAAGGAACATAAAACTGTCTCAAAATGCATTTGACGTTAGCAGTCAGTGCAATACCGTATTCCGTGGATGAAAATGTTAACCCTTGCCTTGATATCCATTTTGATATGTTTTGCTAACGGCGACTCCTGCCTGAAGACGAGTACGAAGTATGACCAGTTCCAAGTAAAAATTCGAGTGACAACCGATCTACTTGATAAAGCGCTGGCCACGGGTTTGAAAGCAAGTTTGAATGGATTAGAGAAGCTTGGTCCAATTTCTGCGATGCCAGAACCAGAATTGTCAATATGCGGCACACCAGTAACCGTCGCCAATATATCCAATATGAGACTTATGGAGTTCGAGCAACCAACGTTTTCGTATTTGCGTGATGAACGCGCTTCATTGATCACTGTGAGAGTCATGGGAGGCAATTTTAAAATCTGTTTCGACTGGAAATTCGGGTATAACTTATGCTCGATTAAAAGCTTTCATTCATCGGGTCGCAGTTGTGTGGTTTTGAACCCGTCTGGTTTCGATATCCGTGTGTCATTTTCTATCGCAGTCGTCGAGAACCGGCTGAATATTGGTGTCAAAGATGGCTGTCACGCTTCACTGCCGGTTGATATTCCGCTTTCATATCAGTACATACCGTTTGGTGTTGGCTCGCCAATGTTTACATTGAACAATTTGCCTCACTGGTTGTTCCTTTTCTTCAAGAACAAGATCCAAAACGCAGCGAAGTCGGCAGTTTGTAAAGCGGTGAAAGAGAAAGTTCACGATGTCATGCAGAAGGTACAATACCAATTAATGCTTACCCAGGGCATCAATGCGAACGTTCGTATTTGCGCAGCAGATCCTTACAGGAAGCTTTTCGTTATCAGTATTTCTGCTGGTCTTAATATCTCAGTTGCAGAAGGGTTATTGGCCAGCGCATTGACAAAGGCTATAAACAATAATGGCTTTTAGGCTGTTTGTGCGTGATAGCCAATGGATTGGAATAATAAAAATTGCGATATTTCTGTTGTAAAAGGCACCATTGTAGCATGTAAACTAGAAAGTGCCATGAGAATGTACAGGGTCACCATGTACAGGTCCAAGCAGGTGTGCTTATTTTTATGTATTGGCGAATCCAAGTCAGATTGGACCTGAAAAACCTGACCCATTCCTAACGTAAGCTATAGGCACATATTACAATCGCTACACGATCAATTTCGGTTTGTGTCCAATGAGCTAGTACAGCTATTATTTCTTCCCGTGTACCTTTCCTCCAAACATGATTCTCACATGCAGCTGTAATAATATCTAACCATGTCTCTATTCGAAATCTTCATTATAAACATGAATATATGCACCTGGTTTTAATATAACAAATTCTGACGTCAATGAAATTATTCCACAGCTATTGGAAGGGTTATAAATTAGCTTATATCTAGCATGTAGTATCATTTTCTGCCATCATTCAATGATGGAATTCTCAAAGTTATTCATTGTGATATTCGTTCTGATCGCCAAAACTCTGGCTAATGAAGAGCCCGATTATGAGGCGAAGTTGAATGGTGAGTAGGCTGGAGCGGTTACAGTAAGACTGGCCTGAGGGGCTGCTGTCGGATTGGTCTGTGGAGTACAGAGTTGCGGGCCTTGATGGGCTACAGTAAGACTGGCCATATCCTTGATCACGGATCTGGTTCACATTACAGTATCTGCCAGACCCATGCAATCATGGGTCCTCGTGGCTTGCCACAATTTCCAGTAAGGCATACTGTACTTACAGTATACCAATCTTTCATTTCAGCCTTACAATGGCAATTCCTGGACAATTCCCTGACCAAATTATATCATCTGATCATCCATCAAGACAGTGAACATGTTAGATTGGCCGAATTGTCGGACGAAACCTCGCTCCCAACCATCGATCAATTGGAAATCATCAATAAATACATCCTCAATCCACCCACACCACAACCGGAAATCCACGTTGATCGCTTGTCTGGCATCGTCAACGAGAATATGGACATCCCACCGTTCAATATAGAAAATTACAATATCGGTCGCAAGAATTTGAGGCAATCTTTGCGTTTAGCTTTTCAAGTGATCAAGAAACCCGACTCAACACTGAAAGGCGAGGATGTGCCGAAAAAGGAGAAATTACACGAGAAATGCAAGGCAGCCGAATTCAATACAATTCGAAATTCGTTGAAATTCGTATTGAAAAATAAAGCCGACCTGCAATCGGTCTTGGCACCCAGCTATAATAGGAAGCAATTTTTGTCCTGGTCCAAATCGATCATCAGCGATTACGTTGGTTTGATGGTATTGGATCATGGAGCGTGTTTGAATTTACACGATTTCCCTAAATTCACCGAGGAACAAGGCCAAGAAATCGTGAATGCGTTGATCGATGCTGAACACCGCATATTGGACAATTGGAACGGCACTCAATTGGATACGGATGTCAGGGAGTGGGCTAAAGATTTGAATACCGATAAAGATATCGATATCAATGATGATATCAAGAAAGAATTGGACGAGAAATATTACTGGAATTCATTCCGTGTCCATACGTACAAAGGCGGGTTGGCGAATTCGGCTTCATTGCTCGTGAGTCCGGGTGATAATGCAAAGGTGATTACCATACCCAATAAACCGTACTCAGTGATCGTTCGTTGGTCGGAATCGGTCATTGCATCGATCAAAATCGACAAGACCCTGGACGGCGTCCCGTTGCCCCCGGAGCTGGCTGGGAAGAATGGAAAAGGCGTTTACGAACCAAGGGCCACCACTAAGAAACCATCCAAAGGCGAGCTGTTGAGTCAAACCGAACTGAAAGGTATCGCGAAATACAACGGTTGGGCGCAAAAGGCCGGCGGTATGTTGAAAACAGTCAGCGAGAAGAAGACCACGATCCTGGGCGTCTTGACCAAAGTGGCCAAAGAAGGTGGGAAATTAGTGAAAACGTTCAAAAGCCTGCTGAAAGTCGTCGGCGCGATCAGCGCGTTCATCGGTCCGGTCGGAGCGATCGTATCCGGAATTCTGTCCATATTCCTGGAATCGGGGCCAGGTGTGAGCGAAGTGCTGAACGAGATGAAGAAAAGTTTCAAAGACGTTCATCATCGATTCGACGTATTGGAAGGTCAACTCGTCAAACATAAGAACGAAATTCTAGAAGCCATCGAGAATAAGACGGAATTTCACACTAGTTTCGCCGTGTACAAATCGCACGTGGTCATTCCGTTGGACGCGTTCATGCAAGAAAGGAATAAAACGTCAAAATTGGGGAAGAGGGATTTCGTCGAACCGCATCAAAGGAAGAATATGAAAGATCTTTGCTTCCCGACGAGCAGCAAATTCGGACCGTACTCGTTGTTGACGACGTTGAAAACTTTCTACAACAACGGTCCCAACGATATCGGGTCGGCCATCAAAGCGTGGGCCAAACATACGGATCCGAATAAGGTGAAACGTTTACTCATGTGGTTAGCCATGGACGCAATGAATACGGGATACCTGATAGCTAGCGGATGTATTTTCAAAGATCATACCTTACCCTACGCAGCCCGTTTGTCCATGTCGGCCGAAGCTGCAAAGGAAGTTCAAAATATCATGCGAAAATTGGGCGATATTTACGATCATTTCATATACGGTTGGCAAGGCGACGTGCCGAAATTGGTCACCGACATGGTCCTGGCCAAAGACGACACAACACGTTCCGTGGACGCGCGCAAAGAACGGGTCATCACTGAGATCGGTAAAGAATTGAATCAAAAATTCCCAGGCAGGAATTTCCACGTTTTCACCGCCACCGGGCAAGGATGGAACGGTTGGGATGGTTTGAAAGGTAATTACAAATTTCAATGGGTGGCCGATCCGGATTACGCAGTTATGATCCACGTTGAGCCGTGGCGATTATTCGTCAATTGGAACGATCAATCGGAAACGGAAAGTTATCCGAAATTGAACTGTGAATACGTGGGCAGTGGTCAATGCAGTATCAATGATCTGGAACCGAACGCATTGGACAGCCTCCGATCAACCGATCCAAACGTCGCGTTGAAATCCGCTTTAGTCTTGCTTCGTTTCGATGAGATCAGGGAGAAGTACAAAAATACGGCTGGTCTGGGCAGTTGGCCAGTTAATTACAGCGATCAATGGTCGAATGGACCATGCTGCACCGCTCAACCACCGCCGGGAATCGCGATCGGTGACGAAGTATGCACTAGAAAAGCGGACGAGAACAGCTCGTGGAAATATTCGGAATTGCACAAATACAAACGTTATTGTCTGATCAATGCTGGAGAAGGATACTAGGGAAAAAAGTCAATTGATTCTGAACAAATTGGCAGATGCATTTTTGATGGATAAATTTCAAGGGTCAAGGGTTAGGATATGCTGAAATATAATCATAGGTTCTATTTTACATTCTGGTCATTTTGACGTGAACATTTTATTTATTGGGAAATAAATGGCATTGGATAATTGCATAATATAAAAATCAGTAATTATTCCTCATTATCCAATGTCAATGAGATGCATACAAAGATTTTTCAATGGTAGAACTGTAAAACTGCATTTTCGCATGCTTTCTTTCCTAATTTTCGATCCGAAATTATTGACTTTCCCAGCATTGAATCCTTCAATGCATAAGCAATTCTTGCCTGGTCATACTGTAACCGCTATCATGCCTGTTTTTTCTTCCTTATTTGCAAAGTCAATTTGTCACATTCGAAAACAGGATGCACTTGACCTTCCGAAAATTGGGTGTCCCAGGTTCGAGTCACGCGGTTTATGTTTTCAAATCTGAATACATTTACTGTAAATCAAATCACAGCTGAATTTTGCACAGCATTGAATATCAATATTCACATTTACATCGATCATCACATAAAAAGCATCGAAATTGCGCAATAATTACGCATACTCGTAATGAATGATACGCTTAAAATTTCAAAATAGTCCAGCTTAATTCGTATGTTGACGCTTCCTAGCTACGCTTTGAGCTGGTAAAAATCTCGATCTGGACACGGAAGATATGAAAACGGGTAAGAAAATCAATCCGTGCACTAATCCGATGCCCACAATGGAGATTACGGTTTTGAAAAAGGCTCGTACAATATAGGATTTGACGAAGACCAGTGGTAAAACGGCGATGACGGCCGCCATGCCTCCTTGTAAGATTGGCCATCCGACGGCGCCCAACGTATCGATCACTTTCTCATTATCCGTCAATTCTTTCGACACATAATATCGATGGCACACGTGCGCCGCGTATTCCACAGCGAAATCCAAACTCATGACGATATTCATCATGGTCATGGGGTCTAAATCGCAACCCCACAACACGAGGACAGCGATCACGCCGAAATCCATGGACAACAACGTCCAACCGATCCAGAAGATACTGGATAAACTCGGTATGAACACGGCCGCCATCAATGTCATACCGATCAAGGCGATACCCACTTGTTGTATAGTCTCGCTATCCAGCAGATCGTATTGATCGGTATAGAAACTGGTCGCATCAAATATGACCAAATCGTATTCAGGGTATACTGTAGTTAGGTTCCTCCAAATTCTCAATAACTTGACACGATCGTCCCAATCTCCGCTTCCGGCCGTGAATGCCGTGGTGAAATGGAAGGAGGAGATCCAAGCCGTCGGATCCGTGGAACAAGCGACGCTCCGATTACATTTCCAATGGATATCCACTTTGTAACCGCTGTGCGTAACGATTTGTAAGAAATCTTGTAAATATCTATAATACTCTTCCGGTTCGTGTTCGATGTACTGGATGTAATTCTCGAAATCCCTGAACCAAATTATACTCGACGCCGGACCCCTGGACACGGGCAAGGATTCGACGTGATCCAAGAAGGCTTGGAAATCTAATCGTTGAGTTTCGTTACGGAAATCGGGCGATTTGCGAACGTAGACTTGCGGATTGACGAATTCCCACAAGTATCGTTTATAGATAACCTTGAACAACGGATTCAACGGCGAATCGTCCAAAACGGTTTTGGATGGACTAATGTCCATTTTCATACGTACGCATCCGTAGAACGAGCCAATCACGTACAAGACGTAGATTAGGAAAACGAAGATTTTCGTCACTTTATGCGTAATGAACGGAGCGAATTTGGTCCTGATTATTCTCGAGATGAATTGTTGGTTCGGACGCAGACCCAGGGCCAGTTTCTTCTGCGCATACTCTAGGTCTAAGTCGCTGGTGTCCGAGAGATGGCATTTCCGTTTCATGCACCAACTCAACGGACACGTGAGGGCTTTTCTCGCTTCCCTGCGCCCGGCGTAAGCCATGACGGCTGTGAAGAATGTTAATTGATAAATATAATCGAAGGCCATCGCCACGGCCGTGAATATACTGAATACGACTATGCACTGAGTGTTGGAGATGGCGCATAATCCGAACAATACCACGTCCGTCAACGAAGTGACCGTGATGGCCGTCCCGCTCTCTCTCAACGAATTGGCTAATCGTTTATGCGGCGGTAACGTCGGGTCGGTGGCGTGCCACGCGCTCAACGCCAGGAACGTGTCGTCCACACCGATGGCGAACGCTAAGAAGGGCATAACGGATACGGTACTATTGAAGGATAATCCGCACATGAAACATAATCCGAACGTGGATCCGATGGCCATTAAACACGCTACGCATCCTAATATGGCTTCCCAGGATTTACTCGTCACCGGATCCGAGGTCATCGTCGAGATGACCGTGAACGCGACCAACGCCACGAATGTGATCACCAAATACGGAATACACGCTATGGCGTTCCTCTGTACTTCCAAGGCCATTTTGAAGTCGCTTTCTAGTAAAACTTGTACGTCGTGTTGACCGCTGATCGAATCGACGTACGATTGTAAGGCGGTTTCGAAGGCGCCAAATTCGAAATCGCCAATATTCGCTTTATTCATCCAGACGGGGAATACGATGGTGAGTAATTTCGCTTCGCTCAACGATTGGCTTCGATTCGTTTCGGGCGACACGCCCATGATATGGAATCCGATGAAGATCTGGATGCCGAACGTATCCAATATGGGGTATTGGAATTCGATATTCGGATTGGTGGAGAGATTCCGATTGCGCAATATGTGCAAGGACATGAATAAGGGCTGATTCGTTTGCATACACCCGGGCGACGGTTGGCACAAATCGTGCGCGTAATTATATAATCGATTGTGGGCGGTGAAATTTATGTGCTTGGTTTGATCCATGACGTCGAGCACGTGATCCATACGATGCATGGTTAACATATTCTCGTCGCCCGGTTTATTCGTGTAGAAATATAATCGGATCCACCGGAACACGGGCTGATCGGTGGCCACTTCCTTGACGGATCCATTCTCGGTTTTCTTGACGAATCCATTCTCGGTTTCATGCATGAAACTCGTATAATACTCGTATTCTTGCAACGATTTAGCATTCATGGGTGTGTATAAAGTTTTCAAATCCAGCTCCAATTTAGCTCTGATCATTCCGAACGATAATAGGCACGATACGATGATCGGTACGATCAAGAACGGTAGAGGATGTAGGCCTATGAATTCGCCCAAATGATAGAAAATACTGTTCAAAAAATGCTCCACGTAATGACCCAATAATGGAAGCTTGCGTTTCATGATCAATCGATAAATCGATAATTGAGTAAACACAGGGGCTTTAGACGCGTTACAGTTCCAATGAGTAACTGTAGGAATTTTCAAAACGCCCAGCCTAGTACAAATGCATTTGTATAAAGTAGGTACGATTTTTGCATTCACAGAGGGCCGATGCGTAGTTTCTGGTCTCGATCCGTGAACGCATCCTTCTTTAGACTAGTTTTAGGCAATTAGTCTTGAGAAAAGATTTCTCCAAATCTTAGCGTGACACGTAAGAATTTCAGGCAGCAGGCGACGAGCAAAACGAGTAGCGGATTTGAAAAACGGAACCGAGGGCATCCCTACAGTTTGAATGCTACTAAAGAATAGGCATTGTTCGAATCCTGTTCGAAATTCGAGATTATATCTCTGAGGCATCTGAGGTTTGTGAAATTTTACTACCTCCACTCCTCCATGTGGGCGTGGCGAATAAGATTTCTGGTGGGAGGGTAGAAAACTGGATGAAATAGGATGCAAAAATGAAAGACCAGTTTTCAACGTCATTCCAAATTTAGCATGCATGAAAACATTTTCTTCATGCGCTATCAATGTTGACATTCGAAATTTATTCTGCCTTCAAAATATGCCTGGAATTTTGGAACGAAATATTACTGAGGGCACATATCGATCATAATTTACTCAAAAATAACTTGTCAAAATGCTTTCTATTACACAGACAGTATGTTGAGAATGTTTTATAACCAAAGACAATACTCCCTTTGGTTAGAAAACCATCCGAAAAGTCAAGATTCAAACTGTAAAAACCTTACATGCACTTCAGCATGAAAGAAACATTTTTGAAATTTGCTTCTTCGCCGAAAATCGATCGTTATATGCCAGATAATATTCAGTTCTTACGGAACCGATGATGCTGTATGCGTTGATCATACTCTGATCACCCACAAATCGATATTTCTTAAGATCGATGTTTTGATCAAATTCAATACCTACTGATCTATCATCAAAATAAACAAAGCCATCATGTTGAGCATGGTTAATTATATTGGAAAACATCATTCCTGACCAAGATTTCTGTTTACAGTGCCCTTATGAAGCGGCCTGAAAATCGATAATTTGGAACTTTAGGACATTCGTATCACTGCGAAATCCATGCTCCCTGATAGAGGCGATCATTCTCAAGCCAATGATCACGTCAACATTGTTCTACGATCGGCATTTAGGAAATCCATAATTCTGATCAACTTATCGATCATCGATCATACTGCAAACTAAATGCGATTTTTGGAATAAGCGTAGTTGTTTTATCAGGAAAACACCTTCACATGTTAAATTTTCGCTCAAAATAGGCCTTGGGAGAGGGTTTGAAATTTTGATTTCTAGCGGTTACAGTATGCCATTGGCTTGCAAAATGTGAAGCCAAAATTTAGCATACACTTTGGAACCTTCGGACCCGTTATCGAGGGCATTATTCAATCGATAACCCTGATTCATACACGTTCCCCGATAGAGTCGATGATGCTCTACCTACTGATCACTTTAATATTTATTAGTAATTGATATTTAGGAAATCGATTATTTTGATAATCTTTTTAAATATACTTGCTATTGCAATAATAATGGCAGCATGATGATCAGCATGTCATATTATCTCAGAAAAACTATTTTCACTGCATTTATCATGCAAGTTATAGATTTTGAAGTTTTGAATTTTGCCTACGTTACTTCATTACAGATATTGAACCGGATTAGATAGAATTGCCACAGCAAGTGCAAAAACTTGGTAACGCGTGAATCATTCAAACTACATACATGTCTGGACGATGGCTATGTTGGTTGACAGATGATTACGATATTTTATATCTCTTTTTAAAAACGTGTTATTAAAATTTATGCTGATAACACGTGCGCAATATTAGCAAAGTCTCTTAACGAATCGCTTGGTTGGTTCGTATTGCGCAGTGGGGAGTGGCCAAATGAAATTTTCCTTCTGCTAGTATTTCTGGCGAATTACAATAAAGGCTGGCGTTACTGCTATTCATTCGAGAATATTATGCTCATAGGATTTCTAAATGAAATTCTAAATATCCTAACTCGTTTTTATTTTGTTACTGTAAAGT
Organism: Discolaimus major; assembly: GCA_034695185.1. Taxonomy (NCBI): domain Eukaryota; kingdom Metazoa; phylum Nematoda; class Enoplea; order Dorylaimida; family Qudsianematidae; genus Discolaimus; species Discolaimus major. The sequence goes on from JAQIWJ010000188.1 coordinate 28,384, forward strand.
TCGTCTGGTAAAGCTAATAAGTTTTAGTGAAATGGCTTGACTGGAAAGTGCATTGGAGGGCGCAAATCTTCTCTGTCCATTCGATAATTTATCACATTGGATAGTGGAATATTATAATCAAACATCGTTCGATGATGTAATTTATGATTTTCCACAATTCTTGTGTTACTATCACCGAGTGACACAATTTATGGAATTGACAGGGGCGACATGGTTTCAATATATCAACCTTGTGGCTATTTCTATTGGCATACCCAGTTGCATTTTCTCATTTGCCGTATTGTGCACTAGGCCTTTTCGTACTGTTAGCTGTGATTATCACAGAGCAATCAATATCATAGACCTATTTTATTGTATTTTGACTATCGATACCGTCTTGTCAGGGTTCATTGGCGATTCGTTGGGCAGGTCTTGGGAATGGACGCAGCTGCGTCAATACATATTTTATGCTACATTGGATTATGCACTGCCCATCGCAGTGAATATGATCATTATTGTTTTATCCATTGAACGTGTGATCGCCATTTATCGGCCCGCATATTTCGGTACAATGAATCAAAGGCCAATTGCATTGGTTGCCATTTTCTGTTGTTGTATTATTGGAATTTCCGTTGCGATTCCAAGATGGCTGATCGAGGAAAGCATTTTTGATAACAATACAGGGAAATATGTTTTTCAAGAAACCGATTTCGGCCGCAGCAAATGGCACCTGTTATACATGAATATTACAAGAGCACTGCCGTTCGGTCAAGTGATTTTACTTGCAGCATCGATTACAGGAACATGCATTTGTATACGACGAATAAATGAACGTAAACGAAATTCCGGTGGCAGTTCAACAAGAACGATGGAAATAATATCGCAGAATAACGATTTATGTCGACTTCAAATCAGTAAAGGCCTCCCTGTATTGATCTCGTCTTGCATACAAGCAATCATTGGAATACTGGCACCGCCAAGGTATCCGCTGGAGAATTTAGTTCGGATGTCAGCCGCAGATTCATGGCGAAATATGCAATTATTGGAAATGACCACCTATTTGAAAATAATTTCAACACTGGCGGATGGTTTCGCTCATTCAGCACATTTCATAATTTAACGGGTGGTAACTAAAATTTGGCACAAACTTTGGACGCCTATATCTCAAGACCCAGCTCAGAGATTTCACTTCTGTAAAGTGCGTCTGAAAGCCACACTATTCGAGATGAATTACATGGCCAATGACCC
>JAQIWJ010000189.1:0-29605 GCA_034695185.1 Discolaimus major
TCAATTTATTTGCTGCTGGATATTTTATTTGCTGACATTCAATTTTTCTGCTCGGATTTTTATTCCTTTTCGCGCCCTTTCCCAGTCATTTTTGCGCCTCCCTTAATTCGCAGCCTTTCCATTTTAGGAAACGAGAAAAATAAATAAATTCGTGTCGTGGGTGCAAAGTTTTCGATAAAAGAAGTCTGAATTTTCGTCTGCCCGAATTATTATCAAGTCGGAATTTTACCGAACATGGCGGACGTTTTATCGTTGCTCACGACCATTTATTCTTCGTTCACTTCGGTATGCGAAAATCCTTGGATTTTTACAGTTCAGAAATTCTCATAATCCTCAAATATTTCAGGCTCCGTTGTATCATCTATTCTTCGAGGGCCTACTTTTGATATGGATCGTCTGGTTGATTTTTCGCAAAAGTTATCGTCCGTCAGAAATCGCCCAATTGACGGAAAAGGTAAAATTTAATTCCTGGAATCTTATAATCGGTTTATTAAATTGGAGGAAATTTTAGGAAAAAGAAGAATTGATCGCCGAATGGCAACCGGAGCCTCTCGTGCCGGATACGCCTCAAGATCATCCAGCATTACATCCGCTTTACGTTGAAGGGTAAGATTTCTGTATATTTTCAAATCTTGGATATTTTTCTCATCTCCACCTGATTTCAGGAAAATGAAGAAGTACGTTCAGATCGAAGGAAAGGAATATTTGAATGTGGCCACGTTGAATTTCTTGGATTTAGTCGGCGACGAGAGAATTGAGGTGAGTTTTGAATATGTGGATTTCTCATGGCCGAATATTTATCGTATCCTGTTTTTAGGAGACAGCCACGAAAGCATTGTACAAATACGGAGTTGGATCGTGCGGTCCACGTGGATTTTATGGCACAGTTGGTGAGTGATTTTGGATGAATTTTCTAATCATATCATAGAAGGGCGTGATCGGTGTTTGCGCAGCGCACCGTGGACTTTGATCATCGTATCAGTATTTACCATTCTGAACATGGCACGGGCTTCAAAATCCTTATTTCAGATGTACACCTGGATTTGGAGAAACGCGTGGCCCAGTTTATGCACTGCGAAGAAGCCGTATTGTACAGTTACGGATTCCCAACCATCGCCAGTGCCATACCGGCTTACGCAAAACGCGGCGACGTCGTATTCTGCGACAAAGGCGTCAATTTCGCGATCCAGAAAGGTTTGGAAGCGTCCAGAGCTCGTGTGGAATTCTTCAAGCACAACGACGTGGAGGATTTGGAACGGTTACTGAAGGTTCAATTGGAAAAGGATAGACAGGTAATACTGAAGTTACCAGATAATTTTGCGTATGCTAAGATGGTATTGGCTTTCAGAATCCGAAGAAAGCCAAAGTCACTCGCCGGTTTCTGGTCGTGGAAGGCATCTACGTTAATTATGGCGATATTTGTCCATTGCCAAAATTGGTAAGTGCTTTGGTTTGTCTTCGCAGCCATATGGCTGCATGCAATGCATTGCAAACAATGTATATATGTTCGATCATGTAATAATCAAGCCTCTAATTTTCAGATGGAACTAAAGTGGAAGTACAGCGTTCGGATATTCATCGATGAAAGCGTTTCGCTTGGCGTTCTTGGAGCCACTGGTCGTGGAATCACGGAATATTTCAACGTTGACGTAAGTACCCGTTTAGCTTCAGTGAATATTGACCTGCACTAATAGAATCCTGTTTCAGGTGGAAGACGTGGACATGATATGTGCCTCGTTGGAGAATGCAATTGCGTCCACGGGTGGATTCTGTGCTGGACGATCGTTCGTCGTTGATCATCAGGTAAATTCGCATGGATTCCAAATTGTCTTATACTAAAGGCAGTTTGTTTCAGCGTCTTTCCGGCCTTGGATATTGCTTCTCAGCATCGCTTCCGCCATTATTAGCTTCGGCTGCCATTGAAGCATTCGATATCATTGAATCCGAGCCTCGACGTCTTCAAAGTTTGCGAGCAAATTCGGCTCAGATGTTGGCTGGATTACAGACGTAAGTGAAAATCCAGCATGGTTGTATTCTTCATCTGAACAGCCGATTTTTAGGCTACGTCATTTCGTGGTCAGCGGCGTGGAAGGAAGCCCGATTTTCCATTTACGCATTCGTCATCCAGAATTGCATTCTCATCCACCCGGTGTCATGTTGGACAAAGTGGTCCGTTTGGTAAGTGTTTAGAATTTGGCTCGTTCAGCCAGCGTCAGAGCGGTGTTAATTCGGAATTTTTTCAGGCTCACGAGAAAGGCGTTATCTTGACGCGTGCGGCATATTTACCCGAACAGGAATTGTACACGCCTGATCCCAGGTAAGAACTGTTTTCGTATTGCAGGGGACGCTTCGAAAAGCGTCAGCTAGGGCGGCACTAGCGCTTGCTAGCTTTATGAAAGCCGTCATGATCTTGATGGCAGCTTTCTTGCCAGCATCATAATTCAATCTTGCATTTCAGCATCCGAATCGCTGTCAACAGTGGCTTGAATCCAGACGAGATCGACAAGGTGGTCAATACCATCAAAGTCGTTTCGGAGACGCTGTTTTGAAACTCGATTCGACTTAACCGTATCCAATCAGTTCGGCGGTCAGCACATTATCGAAATCGACCAGGAAGATTGCTCATCAAGATTAAATTGATTTTATAGTTGATATGATAATCGCATTCACCATGACGCTTCGGATGCATCATGGATCGATGATTTATATTATTACGCAATCGATTATTTTATGTAGTTTATTGGAATAAGAATATAAGGTGCGAATGGATAAACACCAAAGGCTTCACCATTGGAACTCGCACGTGCATCAAATACTGATCATGAATATCATCGGTGATTTGAACTAAAAAATGGGGGAATTGGATTACATCGAAATCGGGGATGGGCATCAATCGAATGTAATTATCCAAAAAACATAATCCTATGGCACGACTACAAAAATAAAAAGTGAAAACAGTACGGAATACAGGATTGGTATATCAGTCCAATCAGCCTGGGATCAAAAAAACAACCAATTTTGAACTGTGCAAAAAGTATAAGCGAATATCGATAAGAATGCCAAGTGGATGGTCACAACGAATATCAATATGACACGAACAGAAAGATTCCTAATTAGGGTATAAATACAATGCTGTACACTTTCATATCAATTAGGAGCAGCTGGATCAGCTGTCAGCTACATTCAATCCAAAAAAATTTCCCTCCCATTATCAAAAAAAGCATTGCAATCCACTTGCTGCCATAAAAAATGGATTTAGCCGTGATAAAAAAAGAGGTCATTCAATTAAGTAGCCATGCTAATACATAAAAAGCATCTACGCCAGCGTGGATCATGTCACCAAAAAATCAGATTGCTGGAGGCCAAATTGGCAGACAGCATAATGGATTAGGATACAATCAAAAAAGAGAATACCAAGTGCAGTACAATAAACGCTCAGGAAAAAATCTACAGAGAATACGTATATATACTGTGAATAAATGGTACGCTTATATCCACCTACCTCCACCTTCCAAGAATACCTTGTATTTTTCATGGAAACATTGGACCACCTGCCCGCCACCGTGTCGGCTACAATCGATATGTATGCGTACGCGGATTATGCACTGCTGGATGATGTAGAGTCGTGTCGTCCCATTCCAATCCCGTGGCCGAAACACCGCCACTGGCCGAACAACCGCTTCCGTGACGATTACCCGGTGACGTGGAAACATGCGGCAATACTTCGTCGTCTTCATCTTCCTCCGAACAGTCGTCGTCATCGTGAAAACTGAAACCAAGCCTGCTCAGAATCAGTTCGCAAAATGCTGCACAAATTGAACATACCTGCCACCATCCTCATCTTCAGTGCCACTTTCCGAATAATCGTCCTCGTGAATTGGAGCGCTGGCTGCCGTAGTAACCTCCTGAAAAACGGCACAGATTAACTCCCAAACCTGACACGAGCTAACTACAGATCTTACCTCCAATGGATTAACCGTAATATTCAAACCGGCGTCGTCCCAGGCCAAATCACCGCCGGCTCCGTTTTCTCCTTGGCCTTGTTGACCGCGACGTTGTTTGATCGACATGCGACGATGGGTGGAACGTATCTTCATCACGCCAACCACGATCAGCAGTAATAGGAATCCAACGCAAACTACCACCACAATGGCAATTGCGCTACCTAAAATAAGAGCTCACTTGCAGGCCATTGCGACAAGAACCTTTCAAAAATCATACCTGTTCCAGAACTGGTGCTTGCGGCTCCATTGTAGGTTTCTTCCATACCAGCTTGATGCAGAAGTGGCAACGGACCAGCCACATTCGGACGTGGAGCATCGGCAGCCAGCTTTTCAATGGTCAAACGGTGTTGCTTATGCTCCGGTTCCTCGTGCGAGACCAACGTTTTCTTCGACGCGCCGTTAGCTGTTTCCTCCTTCACTGGAACGTCCACTTTCTTCCCTTTCGGTTCCTCGTCAATACTCGGTATCTTGACATCCGCCGTCAAAGGTCGAACGGTGGTGGTTGCGGAATTCATCTTCTCCTGGCTTTTCTCAATTCCCGAGTGATTCGTATTTGCCTCTGGCACAGGGAGAGGCTTCAATTCTCGCATCGACGGCGATTCAATGCTCATCTAAAAAACCAATCAGCATATTGAGAGCTGCACAAGAACTGATAGGGGGATTGGGGGGGGGGGGAGAAGCAGCATGCTCTTCAATGCCTCGCCCCTTGTTTTTTGCTAGCATATTCCCCATTAAAAAGCGCGAATATTAATATACGCCCATGCCAATTTCAGGATGCGGCCTATGCAAATTCATGCTTATTCCCCTAGTCCCTGCCTTCGCAGCAATGCAAATTACTTACAGATACGATGAAGTCATTGCTTTTGACGCGACCATCCATCATCGAACATTGAACAGTGAATATTCGCTTTGCCAAATCGGTCGGGTGGCTGTGGAAATAATGGATCTGTTGCAGAACGGCTTCATAGCTCTTAGGCTTCTCTTTTCCTGAAAAAATAAGCATTTTTCAAATGAGTGACTAGAATGATGCGAATCAAACTAACCTTTCAACAATAAGCCGTCGTTGACTTGTTCGAAATCCAAATTCAAACTGCTGATCAATATGGCTGGTGAACTGAAGTATTCCCGTTGTTGATTCAAAGCCGGGATGGTGCGAATTTTGCAATAATCCAACGTATTGTCTTTCGGCGTCGACGGCCATCCTTGAACGGCGATTTTGATAGTCGGGAAGATATTCACTCCATTGACGACGTCGTCTGCTGGGCGGCTGATCATCAACTCTCCGTTCAAGACGATCGAAGGATCGGCAGTCTTCTTCACTTCAATAACCACTTTGGCCAACGGCAATACGAGTTGCTCGATCTTGTGGTCGCCTTTGGTGCACGTCAACGTCGTAGACACGGAAATGGCGCGTGACCCAGCTCGAGGCATTGATTTTCCATTGACATACGTGACTCGACGCAATAAATCGATATAATCGACGAGGCGTGTCGTTTTCAACGTTAATTCGGATCCATCCCCGCTGAATACCACTTCCTGAAATGCCAGCAATATGAGGCTGGGCTCGAATGTAATTAACATCCTCTGTTTACCTCTCCATTCCTCAAATGGGTCAAATCCGGAATATCCAATCGTTCCTTGCATTGCAAAGCGCATTGCAACACGCCTGGGCGTTCAATACGACTGGGCAAATACGTCATCTCGGCCAGGAATCCTTTGAAGAATTGAGTCATGCGACCGGCGCCGCCATGCCAACAAGCTCCGACTACCAATTTCGTCTGAAATAAAGAGAATAATTAATACTGATCTTCATACTTGTCGCATGATTATAGACTGCAGCACCATGCATTCTTATTCATGCAATTAACGCATGTAAATTACCTTCATATCTTTGGCCACATGCATTGGCAAATCATCCAGAATTTCCGTATTCGATTCCGTTTGCATGACGCCTTTGCCGTCCACGTATAAATCGATCTGCAAGAGGTATACGATCAGTGTTTGAGAAGGCAAACCAGGCTCGGGGCAGCTTACTTGAGGGAACTTCATATTGAACGAATAATGATGCCACTTATTGTCGCAAGCTTGCGGCAAATGCCAACGCCATTCGGCCGGTTCAAATTCACTGTCGCCCTTCTTGTTCGGTGATTCGCGTCGGATCAATAATTCCAATTTGCAGTTGCGAATATAGATTGCGAAATGATGTCGGTTCATGCCTAAAACGAAGAGTTAGTACTAACAGTCATTTCTCATTATTCACTCGAACTTACGATGGTCATCCGAACTGCACAGAATATTCTCCTTGGCGTGATGCGTGTTGACGTCGGATTTTGGAGACGGTTTGTCGTGTTTCATCCAAAATGATAACGTAAACGCGTCCGGAATGTGCGGCTTGGTCGTATTGGATGGAACGAGAATTGCATTCTTTTCACCATCGAATGCGTAGACGTCGGCCGCTTCCACGTCGTCACTGAACACGGAATTGGTATCCAACAGCAATGACGACGCCGGATTTTCCAAATGAACGTCTTCCGGTGCTGGCAATAAATCCACCGTTGCTGGATCAGCAGCTAAAATAAAACACACTCAGGTATTGCTGAGAATGCAAAGGCAAAATACATACCACATCCACTCTTCAGCGTTTTCGCTGTGTACCGTTCTCGATCGCATGTTCGTCGGCCGACTGATCGAGATTGCAATTTGATCTTTCCTTCGACGGCTCGTGCTTGGCATTCGAGATCGCAAAGTTTCACATCGGTGACGCCAGATAGTAAGCGTTTAGCTCCGTCGCCTGGTTTGTATTCCGTTTGTTCATTCAATCCCGATAAACCGATAGCGCAGACTTCATTGACTTTGACGGTGACCATGACCGGCCTCGAATGACGGTTGCCACAGTCGTAGGCGACGACGGAAATCACGTGGGTGTGAGAAATACTGTAGTTGAGTGGTTGGACAACTTTCAGGGTGCCTGAAAATGGATGTCGTCAGTTTATTGAATGCAGGCAAAATCAAAAGATGCATACCTGTTTGCGTAATTTGGAATGGGGCGGCGTTGTTGGTGATCTCGTAACGACAAATTTCACCGTACGGATGGCCGCAATCCGCGTCTTTGGCTTCCAATTTCAACACGTGATCATAAAGGCGTCCTTCGTCGACGTCGATGGTGTACCAATCTCGCGTAAATTCTGGATCATGATTGTTCGTATCCTCAACGTGCACTTCCACGATGGCACTGAAAGGAAAACTCATTATTAGCTTGGCAAACTGGTGCCTCATCGTAACGCTTACCTGTCACCGATGATCTCTTCACTGCCGCATTTCTTGGGGGCGATCTTGAATTTGTACGTGTCCGGAGTGCAGTCCAATACGGCGTCATCTTTCAAACGCACAATGGCTCGTCCGTTGGTCGTATCGGTCACTTCCACGCGGAATGGTAAATTGGTGCTGTCGGTTGACTGGTTGGCCATGGTCGTAGCTGCTTCTTCTTCTGATGAATCGTCGTCGTCGTCGTCATCCTCGTCCTCGCTCGTATCTTTGTTGTCCAGATTGGTCGAGATTTTCGTCTTGTTATCGCCAGATCGACGTTTGTTATCGTCGGGTTTCATAGCTTGCTTTGACGTTGTGGTAGCATCCGCAGTTGTTGTGGTGCGGACGTTGGCCATCGAAATTGATGGTATAATGGATACCGCGTACGAACATACTGGACCTGAAATGAGAGACGTAAATTAGCAATGAATTGCTGTTCTGCCAAGACGCAGGCAAGAAAGCAATGCAACAGTGCCGCTTGCTCGTGCATTTTCATGAAATCAACTGATAACAGCGCTTCACTAGCAGACATTTGCATCGCCTCCTACTATCAGAGCATGATTTCGTAATTCCCCCGCCCAGCCCCATTCCCCTTTTGAACTCGTCCCTTTATTCTCTCTATGTGCCTAAACTGCCGTCCCTATTCGGCCAACAACGACGGCGAGCTTTCACGCGTATCCGTCTTCCGCTACATTTGATCAATACTAATCTTCGCAGTTGGACGAAGCTAGGAGACATTCGCTCAGCCGAGAAGCGAGCTCAAATGTTCACACGAACACCCTCCCCTCCCCATTGCGCATGCTAGCTAGATTCTCGTGCGATCCGGAATCTGGAGAAGACAAGATTGACGGAATGAAAAATACGTTCTGACGTCGTGGACAAAGAAGCAGCCAGCTTTCTTATGCATTAGAAAAAAGCAGTCTCTTCTAAAACGGCCGACTGGAGACATTCACCGCCGCCAGTAGGAACCAAACCAAGTAAGCCAAACATAGCGGGTGGCCAAAACAGCGGCAGACTACTGACGACACGAGCGGTTGAAAAACAAGGTCCCAAAACTAAATGACTTTGATTGAATGCCTCGGTGTGGGGAAAAGCTTTCTTTCCTCGAGGCGCTATTTTACTTTAGGCTAGTTGGCAAATCGTTCTGACTCGATGAGTCACAACTCGCGCAAAGAAAATAAACTACAGTATATCAAACTCACCGGTTCCTGGCAAAACACGAATTTCGGGACTGATCGTAACGACCGTATCAGTTTCCTTGATGGTACCGTGATAATTGTCAGCGCTTCCCGGTGGTAGGTCCAATATCGGTGCTAAAAATAAAGGGATATGTCAATATGCATTTAGAAACACATGATATTCATCAAATATACAGGAGATGCAACCTGCACTTCACCTGAAGCTTTTCAAAACACAAAAGCTAACCTCATTCTCATTAGCGCTGATGAACACTAGTATTTCACTTTCGTGAATATAAATAACAAGTCAAACACAAGTGTGCTTGGAATGCAGTTCGTGACGCAATCTCAAAACCGCCTCTCCACCCCTAAGTTCGAGCCGTAAAAGTTTCTCAATAGGACAGTAGTCCTTCAGCAAAATAAAACACAGCATGTCATGCATGCGTGACAAGACGATACATCATCGAAATAAAGACGAATGACGAAAAAGCCAGTACATCATGACTATCGCCAAATTGCTTCGCAAGTGCCAACTCATTGCTCTGCAACTGAAACCAACGATGATTTATGCAACCATGGACTTCACATCTCTTCGCAAATGCTGCATCCTGACTCGCCTACCAGAGCAGCTTGCATCCCTATTTTTTCACAAGCTTATTCCAAACATAACAAGAAAAACAAACGGCTCCTAAAAACCTATCCGTGATGAATCGCATCCGCCAATTCAATTGCAAACATATGAACATTATTTATCACACGCAAACAACATCCTCCCTTGTTTCTGCTTCATTTCTTGCTTTTGAAGAAAAGCTGCAGTTAGGCTCCCCCTTTCTAACACAGACGATGGTCGATAAACTTTCGCGAACGCCTGGAAGCGTTTGCTTTCGACCGACCGGAGGGCATCGGCGGCTATAAAAACTGGATAACCCCCAAACTCATCATCGAAACGACCGTTCAAGTGCACCAGAACAATCTATGCATTCCGTTCTCGCCGCTTTTCCCTTTCCCAAAGACGTATTAGACTCGCGGTTGAACAGCAAACGGAACCGATGGATGCCAGTTTCCGAATCTGCTTCTTGCCCGGAGGCCACTCGATTTCGAGGCTTCCAAGATAAATGAGCAACGAGTGAATTTCCAGGCAAAAACCCTTGATCTCAAACAAGAGCAAGCCTATCTCAGAAAAAGACAAGAACACTCGGCGCGCATATGCGTCGAAAACTTTGTCCGCATTAATTATTTTTCTAATCGATTATGCGAACGACCACATCCGATTTTTGCCGAGACTCATGTCCACTGCTTCACACGTATGCAAAGCTGCACGACCATATCAGGCCCACAGATGACCTTTTCAAGAATTCAGCTCAGAGAATAAAAGGTCTTTTCCTCCTTCCATATGGATAATAAAGACCAGGATAGGGTTCCAAGCTATACACATCTCATTACAAAAGCGAGAAAAGAACGCCAACACCACGTCATTATCCGGATGGTGGTCGTCTTTCGCCTCGGCCTATGGGGCGAATCAACGAGGCGTTATCATTTGAAAAACCTGCCTCGAACGCCACCTCATTAAATATACAGGCAAACCCCCTTCGGCTCGCCATGGCCTCGTAAAACTAGCAGCACAGAGAAGTAAAGTAGATAGAGCGCATGGAAAAGTTCCCCCCTCCGTCCATGCTTATTATTACTCGAGGCTTTTGTCGGCGTGACGATCCGAAACCCTAAGCAACGGACGACGACGAAAACGTCCAACATACGAAGCGGAGACAGAGAACCGAGCAGAGCACTACTTCGAAACTAAGAGTGCAGAACTGAAGAAAAACGCGTTCGATAATTGGCGTGTGGACGAGAAAGCAGGCCCTTTCGACGTCGTATCCGCTCCGCTTTCATAAGCACCATGTCCACAATACGCGTGCACGTGGACACCGGTATCCACGCATGACCGCATTCTCCTATTCTACCAAAGCTACGATGCGATACACGGCTTCTCGTATGGCAACCGGTTCGAACCGTATTCTTTGGGACTTGGTACCCTCGACATCGAGACAACGGTCTACCGTCTGACTACTGAACGAATCCAGTCGACAAAAGCTAAACGAAATCGCGAAAACCTGGGCCAAATGGCCATTGTCGTCTGACAATGCAGACACACGCCATGCCAATACGTAAAACGAGGAACCTCAAATCGCAGACGCTGACAAACTCAACAAATAAATCAGCAGTTCCAGCTCCTAAACCTAGCTTAGCTCACGATAGACGACAGTCTGTGAAGGAAGTACTGATAGCCAAAAACTATCGTAAACTGAGAAATCCAAAGGGACACTGTCAGGATTCTCAACGATGCCCCAAACAACATCCAAAACAGCACACTCCCAAAGCACATTTCACACACACGCACGTACCTGTATGTTTTGATGCGATTATCGATCCGCATAAGATCGAAAGAATAATGGCGAATAATCCAATAGCCATGGTCCGGTTGTTGATGGTCAGATGATAAAAACCGGAATCCGGTCGATGGATGTCGAATTCGGTTCAACAGCTGAAAAGAAACAGTTATTTCTTCAATATTGGTAATCGCCACGGGAGGGATCTTTAGCCGAAGCTAATATTCAACCGCTGTCAAGGTCCCAAAATCTTGTGATAATCCATCCGAGAAAGGTCAACGTTTATTTAGAACTAGACCAATTTCTCAGAGGAAAATTTATCAAAATTCGCCGCCCATTTTCAGGGCAGAAATCCAATAAAATTCAAGCACCCAAATATAAAGGATATAAACTTGCTTTTAGCAACTGTGATGCTGAATAAATAATTCGCCTCTTCCAATACGAGAAGGGCAAAACTTGAAAACGTAAAGATCAAACAGGAACAGCTGGCAATAGCAAATTTTCTTCCTCCAACGAAGGTTCAACTCCTCGATCGACGAACGGTCCGGCTGGCAATAAAGCGGAACCGTCCTCTCGTGTCTTGTGTAGCAAGTTATTTCGCACCATCCAGTATTTGCCGCACAAGCATCGTGACTGCTTATATCAAAATAAATGGTATGTGCGCAAAAATTTCTGGACACGGAGGAGAGAAAATTTTCTGCAAAATTTATTTGGAAAATCATCGAAATTTGTCAAATAATTATTATTTCGACGATATTAATTGGCCCACGAAATATTGCAAAATCATGTCGATGTTACGCCCGTCCCCGTTTTTGGCCGTCACTCGTTTGGTGATTCAACGTAATTTCGGTTTCACCGCCGTCGGAATGCAACAAGCCAAGACGGATCCGATTAAACAAGCCTTCGCCGATAAAGTACGCGAATATTCTCAAAAGCAAAAAGCATTGGGCGATCAGAAATTAGTGGATGCCGACGCGGATGTGAATAAAGCGTATCAAGAGGAATTGGAACGCGTCAATCGATATTATCAAGTGAAAAGTCAAGACGAATTCGTCAAATTCCCATCCTTTCAATTCGACGAACCGAAATTGGATCCAGTCGATTTACGCGAACCAAGGCAAGAGGATAATTTACGATGGTAAATTTTCGAATTGGATGCTGCGAGATTAGAAATTTCGGAAATTCAAAATAGATTTAGTGGACTGTTGGACTTTGACGATAGAATTTTCTGGTGTGGATTCTTTCGTCCAGTAATTGCAAAACTTGGATGTAAGTTTAGCGGAAATCTGCAATTTCCATATTTGATTGTTATGTTGGATCGATTGCGTATGAATTAGATTTTTCTGATAATATCCGTGTGATTCTGTATCTGTGAGCCGAAATGCTCAATTTCTCTGTTCAGAATTTTGTGCATGAAATTCTGCATGGTAATATACGTCTTATTCGGGCTAAAATCTAAATCATTTTCCTGAAAATGGGTACTGTAACTTCCGGTTTGATGGAAACTTTGAAATTGGCGCGCGTATTCACTACGACAATTGACTGAGGTTGTCTGCTACGAAGCGCCAAATTCCGGAAAATCGGATTTTGGTCGACTGATCAAAGAATCATCGATAATCGATTAATCATGGATAAATTATACGTGGAAGGAGCGCGGATATTACGCGCACTCGATGCTAAAACGGACAGTTTTCGTAGTCTGGTATTTCAAAGCAGTTACAAGGTAAAAATTCGTCATTTTTATAATTTCCAATTTTTCCATTCCGATCTCTTTTTTTCAGAACAAGAAGCAATTGTACAAGATTTGCCTCGAGACGTTGAAACAGAAATCGACGTTACGAGAAATCGTATCCAAATGCCCGGATTTATCGAAAGATCCATCATTCGTCGACGATCCGCATTTATTGATTTTACTTCTGTACGAACATTTCCACGGCGTTGTTGGATTGAAACGATGTCGAAAACGTTGGAGAAGATCGATTGAATCGCATGCTACCGAATTATTGGAAATCAAGAAATCAATAGCAACGGCCAATGATCAAAATCCGAAAGAAGATTGTGGTGGAATTCCTCGATACGCCAGAGTGAATACGTTGAAATGCGCTTTGGACGATGCGGTGGCCATTGTCCAAGAAGACGGCGGTATTTTGATCGATTTATCCAATGAATCAGCCAAGAAGTAAGCCATGTTTTCCTGCGTTCTATTCTGGTGCTGCCAGATTGACCGCTGATCTGGCGAATACAACGAAACAATATTTTAGGTTCCGTAAACGTGTCCAGACGCTCAAATCGTCAGAATTCTCTATTGATCCTGTGGTGCCGAATCTTCTGATTTTCGCTCCTGGCACGGATCTACACGATTACCCGATGGTGCTCGATGGTCGATTGATATTGCAAGATAAGGTAAGCGTCATGATTCATTAGGATTCTGGAAATAAGACTCTTTTTTTGTTCAGAGCAGCTGCTTATCCGCGATCTGCTTGGCTCCTTCGCCTGGCGACGTGGTATTGGACGCGTGTGCAGCACCGGGAATGAAGACGTCGCATTTGGCCGCCTTGATGGAGAACAAAGGGCAAGTGAAAATCTTCCAAAATTTCCATTACGCTCTCTCATGATGTTCTCGATTTCAGGCGAATATTCGCCGTCGATAAAGACGAACGTCGTTCAGAAACAATGCGGTCATTATTAGCTCAGAAAGGCGTCACGTGTGCCGAGATTATTTGCCACGATTTCTTGGCACTGGATTTGGGAGAGAAGCGTTTCAAGAAGGTAATAAAACTTGCGATTTATTCAAATCTCTGCTAAGTATATCCATTTTCAGATCACCCATATTTTGGTGGATCCGCCATGTTCCGGATCCGGTATCGTGAATCGCGGGGATGTTTGGACCGACATTGGCGCCGATACCAATTCCAGATCAATCGGTGATCGACGTATCAATTCGCTGGGCAATCTCCAAGCCATGATGCTGAAGAAAGCGTTGACGTTGCCCGATGCGAAACGAGTCGTTTATTCAACGTGTTCCATCAACGAACGAGAGAACGAGACGGTGGTTCAAGAAGCGTTAGAAGTCGCCTCAACGAACGGATTCCGATTGATCCATGCGATTAGTGATTGGAAACATCGTGGATTGACGTCGTATGAATTTGGTCATTTATGTATTCGAGCTGATTCCAATAGGGATGCTACGAATGGATTTTTTGTAGCCACTTTCGAAAGATGATACATGTATTGATTGATGATGATTAGAACAGAAATATAATGTCATCAATCACATTTAAAAAAGTCAATGCGCATAATGGAAAATATCTAAGAACAATTGAGAAAATGCTGAATTATCGATTAATAGCCAATCGTCGAGGAAGATCAATCTAATGCATATGCTTCGGTTTCTTCTTGGTCGATTTCTTATCTTGAGCAGCGACGTTGCATCCGATGGCGTTGCACGGTTGAGGATCGATATCCGTGGCTTGACCAACGCAACCATTCGTCACCGGACACGCCCTCGTCCTTGTACGTTGACCACCACCGCACGTTTTGCTGCAATCGCCCCACGCTCCCCACGGGCTCCAACCTGGAAAAAACGTCGGATTTTAGTTCGATTTTTAATCAAGCGCAGCGATGCGCATGATCCGAATGAATATCCACTTACCAGGACATGCTTCTGGATTGCATTTTTGCGTTCCTTCTTCAATTGGACACGTCGGTGGACCAGCTGGACACTTGACGCGAGATCTCGTTTGCGTACCACCACCGCAAGTTGCTGTACACGGGCTCCAAGCGCTCCTGAAAGCGTTTGCGGAGTCAGCATTCGTGTGAATGCTAGTCATAAAAGGCTTACCATTCTGTACTCAATGTACATGGCTTGTCGAAACAGGGTTCCACGTTTTCTCCACTGCCCAAACATCCTTCGCCACCGGTGCATTCGCGTGTACGTTTCCTATTTCCTTCACCGCACGTTTTCGAGCACGGAGCCCAAGCTCCCCAATCCGCCCCTGAAATAGGTCAGGAATGCCATTTCTATGCAGTTCAGAATAATGATCATAGCTTACATGTTGGACACGGGCTGGCACTGCATGGGTTGGCGTCGCTCTCGTATTCTTCTCCCGGACTGCAAGCCTTCGGCAATGGACACGATCGCGTTCTGGATCTACTACCGCCGCCGCAACTGACCGTACAATCTGACCATGGTGACCTGAAATTGGTGACTTTAGTGAATGCGTTTTAATTGAACAATGCAAACACTTACCAATCTCCCCAATCCGGACAGGGCATCATATTGCAAATATCCGAATCACCATTCAATCCAGGGCAGCCGCCATCTTCGGGGCATTGTCGAGATCTGTTTCTGGAACCACCGCCGCACAATACGGTGCATTCGCCCCATTCTGACCTGAAGAAAAGGGTTCAGTTTTGCAAATAGCTGCCTAATTTCATGCTGATCAAGCATGGCATTCAAATAAATGGAAAATCACTCACCATGATGACCAGGTGTAACACGGTCCCTTATCGCACGGTTGTGATTCTGTGCCTTCACCAGGGCATTCGGCTCCGCTGCACGTTCTGGTTCGTGTTTGAGTACCATTTCCACAGGTAACGCTGCATTCCGACCATGGTCCCCTGAAATAACCGCGTTTTATCCAGAGCTCAAACTGCTCCTCAATCATGCTTACCAAGTAGTCCAAGTCGGGCATGGTTCTTTTCCGCATTCCGTGCTTTCACCGGCTTGACCCGGACAAGTATTGGGCGACGTACCAGCCGGTTCGCAAGTACGATTTCTCATTTGTTGACCGCCGCCGCAAGTGGCCGCACAAGGCGACCATGGTCCCCAATCAGCCCTAAAATAATAGCATTTGTAAAGCCGCGAGAGAAACTGAGCTTAGCAATCTTACCATGAAGCGCATACTGGTACGTATCCTTGGCATTCTTGCGTTTCTTTCTCCGGTTTCGATTGATACGTATTTCCAGGCGATGTGAAGCAACGACGATCACGCGTTTGTTGACCTTTGCCGCATGTCACTGAGCATTTGGACCATGGTGTCCTAAAATGAGTGCGATCAATATGGACTTGATCCTGAGATCAAGACCATAATAGCCGATGCTTACCATTCAGTGCAGCATGGATTCGGATTGCATTTCTGCACATCACTATTCCCACCGTATCCGCATCCACCGTAGACCGAACATTGGCGAGTTCTGGTTTGAGTACCGCCACCGCAACTAGCCGTGCATTGTCCCCAGGTGCCCCATGGTCCTGAAATGATATTGATTGCGCAATTTGCCTTGCCTATTCTTTCTTATCGCTTACCCCAAGTTGCGCATTGCTGTTCACCGCATTTTTGTACATCCGACGAACCACCGTACGGGCATCCACCGTATACTGAGCATTTTCTCGTCCTCGTTTGTTGTCCACCACCGCACGTGACCGGACATTGCGTCCACGCCGACCAATCCGCCCATTGGCCTTTATCTTGCCCTGAAATGGGAATGCTTTTAGTTTAGAAAGTCAAGCATCACCTCGAACAGGATGCTAACCTGATACGGTATCAATGCATACTAGGCATATGCATAAGAGATTGAGAATAATGGAACTAGCCATCACGGATTACAGAATCAAGAGGAATGCGTGTTTCGGAAGATTACTTCCACCTAAACTCTTTTATATACAAAACCAGAATTCGGAATGGCGTTTTGTGGGTGAATTTTGAGAACTCGTGCGTTCGCCTTCGCTCAAAAACGCCTTTACAAGACTGTATTCGGGAGAGAATGCGATGCGAATATTTATACTGTTCGACAAGATTTACCCAAAATGTTCTCTGTTTTCTTGCTAAAACTAGACTCGGACAAGGCCGCCTCCTATTGTTCGGCGGCTGATTTGCCATTACTCACCCAAGCCAAACCCACGTGCACCCTCTTCAATCAAACCGTGAACGCATTCCTCCAGACTGGCGGCCACCGTTTGTGGTGTTCGCTCGGAGGCGTAGGGGAAATCCAGTTCTCCTCGTGAATGACGACAATTGAGATCAAGAATAATAACAGACAGGCGGTTGAATAATGCCTACGCCTTCTTCCATCGGTCCACTAAATATGGCATCATATTGATTCATCCGAGAAGAATGTCCACTGGCCAATCGGGATTAGCCAATCTGAAAAGAACACGAGATTACACAGAATATTGAATGATGATAACTAATCAAAGTACATTGGATCATCCATCATAAAAACCACACCTGGCCACGATGAATTTCCAGTCATTTATTGATTTATACACTAAAAATCGCATCCGATAATCACTTCATAGCCGAATAATGCCACTCAACTAAAAAATATACAGTTCCTACCGGTCAAAAAAACTAAACATCCATGACTTCATTACGAGGCAAAAAAGAGAGAATCATTGAAGGCAAGAGATTTTGAATTCGGACTTGCATAAGTGAACGCATGGGTACGCACGCACCAAAAAATATAAGAGAATCCTATTCCTTAGACACCAAATTTTTAAGGCATACTACCTTGCTGAGCAAAAATACATTCCACGACATAACATAATCGTATTCGTCAAGATAAGTTTGAAAGATAAACGCCAAAAACCTCAAAACAGAATCCGATCTCATTCCAAAAACTCACTACCATGCTCTTTGATGAAATTCATGTCTTACCATTCCGATTCTTCCAAAGGATTTCGATTGCCCGCCGGACGAAATCCCAAATCTTTCGCGTCCACAACGAATTTCGTGGGCTTTCCTGACGACTTCTTTTTGAATTCGGTCGCATCCTGCGTTTGAGGTGTCCATTTGCTCCATGCCATCGGCGTTGCAGTTGGACGTTTCTGAAATAAAGGGATTCAGAACACAGTCACGAAGACAGCTAATGATAGCCGCTAGCATGCCCTCAATAAGAATGAATGCCATATTTACCTCAACACGAGCACCAGCGTACACCTGACGACGTTTCTCCAGAATTCCATGCATGAAATCACGACTCGGACCGCAATCGCCGAAGCACGCCAAAATCCGTTTAGCTATTTCGCCGGCCGAATCCAACGATTTCAGTTCATCCACGAATGCTTCGGCTAGAAAAGAGATGACTTTCACAATGCGGAACAAAACATCAAAAAAGAACAGCTTACCATTCATATTGTCGTTCAACGCCTTCACTTGTTTGATAGCCCATTTGGTCAACGCATCCACGGCCGGGGAGTTAATATGACTGATTCCTGACGATTGGCAAACGCCGGAAGTCCACGTTCCTTCATCGTCGTCATGGATTCCATACTTCTTCGGAGCAGAAGCCGTCACGGAATGGCTGAGCGCATCAACCTAAATACGACTTTCATTAGTAAACCAATTTGGAAAGACAGGATTCTCTTACTTGTTGCAGCAAGGCCAATTCAATATCCTGACGCTTCTCTGCCTTCATTTGCCGTTCTTCTTCTTCCTGAATTTCGCTCAACGATTTCGCAGCCGACACTGGCGGTGCATTTTGCGGTTGATACCACTGTTGGACCGGTTTGGTTTCGAACGAGAACGCGGCCGATTTCACTGGAGCCATTCCACCCGACTTGTAGCACTCGCGCAGCTGCCTAAAATGACGGCTGTGTTATGGCAATGAACAAGAAACAGTAAACCAACTTACTTCAATCGCATTTCCTCGGTCAACATAGCGGCCCTTCGACGGTCGCGTTCTTCTTCCTCGTGTCCAACGTATTGGTCCCATTTGCGTCGCTGCGTTGCTTCTTCGAAACGGCTTTGACTTTCCTCCACTGGCTTCTGTTGCTCTTGCTCCGGCGAGATTTCTTCTTCCAAACGAGCCAATTGGCATTCTTCTTCTTTGCGTGCGGCCTGGAATAAAAGTTGAGATCACAGTGGAATTGCTGTGTGAAAATGGAAACAGTCAGAAGTCGTTCAAATTTTTACCTCAGCAGCAGCTTCACGTTGATGCTTCTCGTCGGCTTGTCGCTGTCCGTGTTTCTTTTTCTCAGCTGCGATCAATTTCGAGCGTAATTCGGCTGTCAACGAACGAGGGCGTTTCAACTGAGTCGACTGGGGGATTGCGCCGGAAATCGATTGATCTTTCAATCCTCGAGTAATCGATGCCAATTCAGATTCGATGCTGCCGTTTTGACCAATGCTCGTATTGAAATGTTCAGCAACCGAATGTTGGCCTAAAGAGGGATTATATTAATTTTTATAACCAGCTCCACAATTGACACACTCTTACTCGCGATAGGAGTCGTATTTTCAACCACCACCTCGGCCAGCATCTGCTCGTTCGAATAACGAGCCGTTGGATGCACAATATTCACGCTTGCTGCCGTCGTGGTCGGTATCGCTGACGAACGACCGCTGGTACACTTCTCCGACGTTGAACTCGCATTCGTAATGAAAGGCACACGACCGTATTGTTTGATCCAATTTCCTGCAATGCAGCACAGATTTGGATAATGAAGAATTCTCCAAAAACTAAACACGCTTACCCAAAGGTGCGAAATCGTTGGCGTTTTCAGGCCGTACTTCGTGTTCCATTGTAAAGAATCCGGCGATAAACCATTCCGACATCTGAGATGGTTCGAATGGGCCTACAATCGCAAACAGTTACGCATCTTGCGAGAACAATCAAAGCAAAGGATTACCTTGTACACTACCGTCAGGAGCAATATACAACCAGCGTTGTCCAATGATATCAGCAGTCCCGACCACGTTCCCCGGTTCACAATCCGGTCCAAGAATGTTTCTTCCCGCGTTTTCCGGCGTCGACGAATAATAAGCTACGGCTTGATTTTGAGATTCGGAATTTCCAATGGCAAAATCTTGAATCGCGGGTGGCAGCACATACGGCTCGTATTCCGTCTGAAAAAAAGGATACTCATAACTGGCTCTTTGCAATGACCGACGAAAACTTACCAATGAAATAAACTCGGCCAAACAATCCGGCGCAGGAACATGGATGGGCTTTTGTTCTTCAGCGAACTGTGGCTGTTGAGCAATGGTCGAATTGTACGATTGCAATCCCGGAATTCCTTCGATCGACGTTACGTTCAGACGGCGGCCCCGGCCCGAAGCTGAAAAGTAAATATATAGAAGCTGTTCATCTCAATGAATGAACTCCTTCTTACATGAAATGGCCTGCGATAACGGTACAGCATCCATCAATAACGATTTCGAAACCAACATGCCTCGGCCGATTCCACACAGACGAGGAGCTGCTGCTTGAATTTGATCCGGCGGTGTAGGTGGAACGATCGATTGATTGGTCGACGAGGCACATATGGCAATTCGCGGCGCAACCAGTTGAGGACACGCGGCGTTCGGCATGCATCGAATCGCTGTGGACATTGCACGGCTGCTGCTAACTCCTTCCATCATCAAACGCTGAAAAAAGAAGCAGTGAATTAAAAGACAAAGATAAAATCGCTAAATTACCTGTTCCAGGCCAGATAACGGCTGCATAGTGATCGGCGGCTGCGGCTTTTCCACGTAAAATGGCGGTATTTTTGCACGTACTTCCGGCATTGGAGCATCCGTGCCACGAATAAGGGCCAACATTTCCTCGATGCTGTATCGTTTATTGGCCAACACAGGTCCGCCAGTGGAAGATGGTTGACTTTGAGCGCCAGCCGTATTCGTACCGGAGCCGGACGACATCGAATTGGACGTGTCTTTTGGTTGTTCGAATTCAATTTGCGAATTTTGCGATGTTTCTTCCGTATTTGCGTCTTCGGCTGGTCTTGCATCCATTATTGAATCTGAAACAATAGGGTTCGGCTTATCTACTTGAATATTGAAACTTGCAGAATGCTGGAAAACTCGCTGACGTGTCCTGTGCGAATGCAGAAATTTTGCAAAAGCTGCAGCAATTCAAGAAATTTTGCATGCTCAGAGAAAACATGCGTGTCTTCCAATCCCTTCAAAACTCACTTGATATTCTCAATAATCATAGAATCGATAATTTGCGCACTTTTAAAATCAGGAAATGAATGCGCAAGTATTTTTGGAGAGAAAACGGAAATGAAATTCGACGAAATAAAGACAAAAGCAAGAAATTAGAAAAACTAGTGAAAACCAGTTTTTCGTACTCGTTTGCAGCCTTTCCTGCGCACACTCGTTCTGTAGTGTCATAAATGGCCAGCAGACATCTCGATGGCGGTAATGATTTTCAGCCGTTTCCTCGTGTTTTCTGCGATTATTTACGTAAAAATTCCTTGGAAAATTTCGATTCGTGACAAGGCTAATTTTTTACCTAGAAAAAGCAGTTTCAAGGTAGGTAATAATTCCGGAGGATTTTATTTATCACGCTAGAGGAACTGGGTTCCCACGGCTGAATTGCATTTATTGACAACCTCAGGAATTTTATGAAAATTTCCTATTGTACTCTTTTTCAAGGAAATGGCTCAAAGTAATCGTACGGTATTGGCGACAGCATTTTTCGATGGTCAACCAACACGGCGTCCGGTTCAGTCGTTTTCTCGTGCTAATATTGATGGTCCGGAAACATTTTTACGACAAATTCACGAAGACCGAAAAAAACGGGAAGACGGTCGTCAACGTGCCCAGGCGGCTGTGAAAATACAATCAGCTTGGCGACAATATAAGCGTTGTAAAGATGCGGTAAGTGATTTTTAAAATTATGATATTAGCGATCAATATATTAGCTAATCCTAAATTTCAGCGCCAACAATTACGCGATGCATTCGATACGTGCGTTGGTCAAGATATTACGCATCACACCATCGTGGCAAATATGCGTCGTCTTGTATTTTTCTTCAAACCGGAAGTGGACGGAACGAGATTGGTGAGTATTATCTGATACCCTGGAATTGGCATCGACTAATTTCTGTCATTTTTCTTCAGGTTTGGCTAGGCCAGAATTTTATCAAGTCCAAGATGGCCGGTGATCGATATCCGCACGAATTGCTGCGGTTCTTCCTGCGGAAATGTTTATTGTATTTGAAATACGTCGCGCCGAAAGGACAAAGCGTTTCGATTGCAATGCCGTTTCGATGCTTGGAAGTATTTTTGCTCGATAATCGCAACGACACCAATGAGGATTCCTGGACGAGGCTGGTTCTTCTCAGTGATTTAATTGAACACGGTGATAGCTTTGGGTTCTGCTGACACTGCTGATCGTGCAAGACTAATGTCGTTTATCTTTCAGATTATTATGGAATCATGCGTGATTTATTCGACTATCGAACGCCGTCGTCAGATCTGATTTCTGAACAATCGAAAGCGCCTACTATTCAAGCTGAGACGTTCATGATGGCAATTACGAAACCATTGGCGATGGAACCAGCTTTACGATTACACCCTGATAAAGAAGCGAAAATTGTGGCTATGAAGTATTAGTAAATGTAGCAAATTGAGATTTGATAATTCGTACTGCTAATTTTAGGGAAAACGCCTGGCACGCGTTGATTCAACATTTCTTGGCAAGGTCACCCATGAGTCCAATCGTTCGATTTTACGTTTTGCCGCAACTCGCAAAATCGATGGGCAATATTTTGGCGTGCCTCGAAGTGGCCTATCGTCGCGGTGGTGGTAACCGGAAATCGAAATTGCAAGAATACAACACGCCGGAATTTGCGTTTTCGTTGGCGTACCTGGCCGCCAAAGTGAATTTCGGTAAGCCGCTTATGAGAATTCTCACTGAAGACTGCAAGCGTTTCCTTTGCAGAGTCGGCTGGCAACGAGTTTATTTCAATGTATTCCAAAGTTTGCGGATCGTTGGCGCAGTTGGGCCTGAGCCATTCGCCGTTTGATTTCGACGAAGAGAAAGACCGGATGAATCAGAGTGCTACGATGGAAGTGGATACTGAACATGTAAGTTTGGATAATCAATTTTGCACTACCATTCTACGTATCGCTTATTTTCAGATCGGCTGCGATTGGATTTTGACCGAATGGCTGAAGCTAAATCACGATGAACCGATTACCCAATATTTGACGCGTGTATTCGACACGGTTCAAGACGGCAGCGACGAGACGATGTTGACCTCGTTGATCGAATTGTGCCGCGTGCATTGGGGCGTCGAACATGTCAGCAGGCAACAATGCAGGTAAAGTTTATGGTGATCTTATTCCTTGTATCGTCTAACGGCATATCTGTTTAGGTTGCTACAAATGCTTGCCTATCAACCAAAATTAATTCGTCGATTATGGCAAACGATCCGCACGTGCACCACACCGTCAATTATGGGGTAAGAGTAGAATTCTTCCCATGACTTCTGCTATTACATCTGTGTTTCAATTGTAGACCGCCTCGACCGCTGATTGAACAATTGCAAAAAGGATCAGCATTATCGCCAGAGGACCGCCGCCAGTTTATTCCATTGCTATCCGTATTTTGCGCATTATTCTCCATGGCTCTGGTCGCGGCAAACGACGAGGACTTCTTCGATGATGTCAATTTGAAACCGCACAGTAAGCATTTGGTTCCGATACTGATATTCACAGCGCTGAATGGGGAATCTTTTTAGGCAGCATTGTGCCTTTCTCGCGGCGCACATTGGCATCACTATCATCGATCCTGCGTGATGTGGCGCTCGGTTTGATCGAATTGGCGTTGCCGGATAGTCGACCATCAATCAGCGAACCGTATCGCGCAGCACTGACCAGTATGGGCGTCGATTTCTCGCAGCAAGACACGACGGAATGGAATAAGTTATTTGACGTAAGTATAGATTATCGATATTGTTAGAATGATTCTATCAAACACTCATTTCTAGGCCGTTGTGCGTCTACTGCAATTACTACACGACCGTGACGAGCGGCTGCAGTTTTGTCCAGTTGGATATTGGAGCGTCAAGGATAGCCTGGTATTTGCGCATCTCAAGATGTTCAGAAGCACGCACCAGGCGAATTCTGCGCGTCGGCGTCGACTGTTCGATGTACCTCGATATTTGACTCGGAATGAATTGGGTATGTTGGCAGCAGTTTTCTACTCTCTGATCTGATAGCACCCTAATTTTTAGAAGAAGAAAAGGGATTCATGCTTTCGGCAGCCGAACGTCGTGATATGACGGTCCTGAGGAAAATACCGTTCGTCGTGCCTTTCGAGAAGAGAGTGGAGGTAATCAGTTTGTCTTTCCCAGTTCGGCATGATCGATCTTACATTGAGTTTCTATTTCAGCTCCTGTACCAGCTGATTATGAATGATCAAGCGGAGCACGGTCGGCAACCGGGACTGTGGCAACAGGGTCACTTGGTCAACGCCCGACGGAATTTCCTGTACGAAGACGGATTTGATCAGTTGTCTCGTGAGAATGGTAAGCGTGGAAGAATTACGATGAGAGTCTCCTCTAATGAGCCTTTTCAGTTCCCGATTTACGTCAGCGGATTCGTGTACGACTGCAAAATTGGGCAGGAGCGGTTGAAGCCGGTGTCGATGGCGGAGGCTTGTTTAGGTTTGTACCTGCTTTATACTCTGGTAACTGCGCAGCTACATTCACGTCATATTTCAGGGAGTTCTTGAATGAACTGTTGAAAACGGCGTTCGACCCTCAACGTGGATTCTACGTCGCTACTGGTCACGATTCATCGCTTTATCCAAATCCATTGGCACCGGTCTTATTTCGAGATGACGAGTATCGGCGTCACTATTACTTCTTGGGACGAATGGTTGGCAAAGTAAGTGAATTTTGGCTTTGATGGCCGGAAAGTGATACCTGTTTATTTCAGCTTATTTATGAGAATCAATTGGCCGAATTGCGTTTCGCACGGTTCTTCTTATCGAGGTTATTGAGACCGTATGACGACGTCGACGTGCACCATTTATCCTATTATGATCCGGTGTTATACAAGTACGTCATTCAGAATTCAGTTGTCAAATTTTCACTACAGCATCGTCTTTATTTCAGGAACGTGTTACGGCTGAAGCACGAGGAGGACGTGTCGTTGCTGAACTTGGACTTCAGCGTTGTGGTTGAGGAATTGGGCGAAATTCAGATGTTCGATCTGATACCAAATGGACGTAATATCACCGTGACGAATTCGAATCGTCTCGAGTATATCCAAGCCATAGCCGAATTTTATTTGCATCGAAGAGTAAGAAGTAGCTTTTTAATCTTGAGCTGGAAATAATAAATCTTTGTTTTTCAGATCAGAGGTCAAACTGATGCGTTTCGTTCGGGTCTTTCGGATCTGATCGATATCGATTGGTTGCAAATGTTCGATTATCGTGAGCTTCAAGTTATTATTTCTGGTGCTGATCGAGAGGTCGACGTTGAAGATTTGCGTCGTCACACGACCTATTATGGTAAGCATTTTCATTGTGTCCTGTTTCCGCGGATCATCTGTGACGTTTTTCAGGAGATATCAATATGGAAAGCGGTGAATTGAACGATGATTACGTCCATCAATTCTGGAACGTGGTGCGGAATTTCAATGACGACCAGAAACGGAAGCTATTGAAATTCGTGACCAGCTGCTCGAGGCCACCATTGCTGGGCTTCAGGGTAAGTCTGTTTGATTGAGGTTCTTCTCATGGCATCATGAGAATCGCAGACAGTGATCGAAATGTCACTGCTCTGTACTTAGCAGTCATCATTCCACTGGAATTAATGATACTTTCTGTTTCAGGATTTGCATCCGCCCTTCTGTCTTCAAGTCTACAATCTCCGCACGGGTGAACAAGATCGATTACCGACGGCGGCAACGTGCAGCAATTTATTGAAATTGCCTCGATTTCCGGACGAGAAAACGCTTCGTGAGAAATTATTGTACGCAATTGAGGCGGGTTCCGGTTTCGAATTGAGTTGAACGAAAAGATCGATTTTCAAAATCGTGTGATGTTCGTGAAAATTTGGATCGGGTATGATTATGTGTGGATTATGAGTATGCGAATTCGTTGTATATTTTAAATTAGAATATAATATTGCCCTGTATGATAATTGAGATTATTGCATAGCTGTGAAAAATCAGCTCGATATTATCCTGATCCAAATTAAATGCGATCAAGGTTTATCTTCGATGTATTGGTTCATCAATTTGACGATTTCCTTGACGTTCTCGTCGCCGCTCCAGCAATAAATACCCATGACGCCGAAATGAACGGATTCATCGTCCAACCAATGATCCAAATATTCCGTTTCCTCCGCGATCAATGTATCGTTTCGATATTTCTTCATCAATAAACGAGCGAAATTCGAACCCATACGATGGTAGAATTCTTGGCGTTCCGATTCGAACGTACGTTTCAGTTCGGTGATATTCTCCTTGGTGAAATTGGATTGTAATCTAGTATCGTCCTGTTGTTTGGCCTTCGATTTGGGATGCGTTTGTTGATCATTCTGTTTGGCATTCTGTTGTTGAGCTTCTTTCTGTTGAGGCGTATCGTTTTGTTGTTGCTGTTGTTGGCCTTGATTTTGACCCTGGCCTTGTTTGGACGATTGCGGAGCGTCGTTTTGCTTCTCGTCTTGTTCAGCCGTTTCCGGTCGTTGTTGTTCCGGTTGGATACGGATTTCCCAACGTTGACTGGCGTTCAATGAACGAGAATCGCGGCATAGGATTGGCAAAATCCTGAAATACGCGCAATGCTGCGTGTATCAATGGAATTTTTGAAAGTTTTGGCCAAGAGACCATGGAAAGCATACTGTTTCTACAGTAACCCCATTGGATTCTTCAGACCAAAAATGAGCAATACCCTCGGCATACTGTAGCATTACAGTATGCTCATGGCCACGCCCTTGACATAGAATGCAAACGCTTACTTGAAATCGGGCGTTTTTGACAAATATTTATGAGCACGACGCAAGAATTCACGACCGAATAACAGGATCATTTTATCCACGTCGTTCTCCACGTTCTTCACTTTCCTCAATTCACCAACGCGTTGGTAGAAATGGACGCCGTGCAAAATCAAATCGCCTTCATTCGACCAATCGGGCAATGGCCATTGGAGACCTGAAAAAATTGGCTGGTATACTGTAGCCGCATGCGCGGAGACCCGCAGGGTAGCCATCGTGGCTTCCAGGCATACTGCAGCTTTCTTACCTCGACGGTCGTCAATCTTCTCATCATTCGCTTTCTTCTCCTCAACGGCGGCCGAAGCCAATGCAAAAATGGCCACGAATACGATGATTTTCATTATTCACCGATTTCTCTCCAATTCGATCAATGAAAGTGACCAGTGGTCATTCCTATACGACTTTTTATAAGGCCATCCGAAGGAGGAATTCGAGTTGACTGAACTCCAATCCAAGGTCACTGGCATAAAATGACCATCAATAACCGAAATGACCATTGGTCACTCCGAGGTTAATGCCTAGCCGGTGGCTATTTTTCCAAAGGAATATTCTCACGAAGGACATTGAAGTGGCCTATTTTCTCTCTAATGACCATAATTTGTCAGCACGGAATTTTCCATGAGAACGTTTTCGGAGGGAAATAGATTTCGAATTCTGAAGGTCGTCTGATGAGAGGCCATGCAAAATATACGACCAGTGCTGAACAGGTCATTGCCATAATTCTTGTGGTATTAATCAAAAATCAATGCTTTCCATGTTTTCATTGATAATCAGTTATGCTGAATCGAAGCCTTCAGTTTTTTAAAATGATATTCGATATTTACGAAAGTGATCGAAATTATCGATTTTTGATAGGGACGTGATCGATCGATTCTGATCTCACCAAGGGATTCTCCGTAGTCGATTATATAGGAAATTATGTCGATATGTCGTCTACATTTAAAGTTTTGATCGAAAAATCGCGACCGCATAATCGATGATCGAGCGGTTACAGTATCCCTTATTCATACAAAAAATCGATAAAATCAATGGATCAATGAAGCAAGGTCATGTTTTTTAGGATATAATTTAGCATGCTCATTGCAAGGGCGTTGTTTGTTTTCCTCTTTGGAAGAAAAAAGCGAGAAACTACTGCATCAGAGCCAGAATATGGGCCAAATAATTACTGAATCTGGCCTTTTGGCAAGACGCCAGCTGAATTTTCATAGCCGCACAGGAGCAGACAGGTGGCGCTACTTACACCAAAATTTGAAAATGTTGGCGGCTATTCCTCACCATGCTGAAGATTACTGTAGAAGACGCAAAAGCAAGCCTTTTTCACCGCGACAGTGGCATGAAAAAATGTTGGAAATGGTGAAAAATAAATATCGGCTTAAATTGAAAATATATCGGTTGAGAATTTCGTAAAAAATCATCGATGTACTGTAAAAATCGGGTCATTCTGCTTCCAACTTATGGCATTGATTCTGCATACGCTAATGATCACGAGATAATCGACTCGTATTGCGCAATGTGACCACTGGTCATTTTGTGCCTTTTCCATTCACGAATCGCATGCCATTGCGGAAGAATTTGAATGATCAATTTTCGGCTATTTTCGAATCCATGCGAAAATGGTGGGTAGGCAAGGTGAAACTGGTAAATTGGGGGGAGGGGGGATTGCGAACGCTTTTCTCTAATTACATACTCGGGGTATTTGAATTGGCTTCATTATGAACATTGACGCGAGTGCCGGAAAGAAGTCACGCTTCATTCGTTCCCATGCATCCCTGAAGAATTAGAGATCAGATGGGGTCGGTTTTGAAAGAGAAAAGGAATCAAATGACTATTCACATTGTGGACATGGAGCATGGGAATGTTCATGATTATATTCTAATTGATACATTGCCATCACCTGTCTGTACAGCCTCAGAAAATCTCATTCTAATTGCCATCTCTACCCTAGCTTCACAAAAGCTAGTGATTATTGTCTACTAATACGATAACAGAATTTTTGATCTTCTTCTGTCCTGCGTATTCGTCTTTTCATAAGCCCAAGTTGGCTTGTAGATGGAAAATTGGCCTGGCTAGTTTTCCACATTGTCAGGTCGGTATTTCCGGTCGTTATCGACTCGGAGACCAAGGCGTATACGAAGGCTGGTCTGGTTACGGCAAAATTGACACCACGTATAAGCTCATTGATTCCTTTTGTGCCCATTCTGGTCCCGGGGTCCATTCCGTACGTATTGGAAAAAGGATAATGACATTCACCTGAACTCGACGAATGTACCTGTCATAATAAAATTCGGTCATTAGCTTTAAACCCTCCCCTTAGCTAATGCAGAACCGTAAGCCAAAATTTTCAGAACAAAAAGGTGACGGTTGAGAATGGATCCGACAAATCGTATCATACTCAATGTGGGCGGAGTTAGGCACGAAACTTATAAGCATGTATTGAAGAAGATACCCGCTACTCGTCTTTCAAAATTAACCGAAAGCCTTTACAATTACGATCCCGTATTGAAGGAATATTTCTTCGATCGTCATCCCGATGTATTTGCTCAAATTTTGAATTATTACAGAACCGGTAATAAATAACGCAGTCGAATGGTCTTAGCAAATTGCGCAATTTCAATGCTAGATTGAAGTGAAATATGTTATGAATAAATTTGCGTATTTTCCACTGATATACATGCATGCAAATCATGCGTGTAATTTCCAGGGAAATTGCATTACCCAACAAATGTTTGCGGTCCTCTATTCGAAGAGGAATTGGAATTTTGGGGTTTGGATCCGAATCAAGTGGAACCGTGTTGTTGGATGACTTACACAACCCACAGGTATTATTCAGGGTCCCTCGAGACCCCTGGTGCCATTTGGTCATGTTTGCATGTGCGAATTTTGCATGAGACGCGTAAACGGCTAGTATAATGGCTATACACACCTCCGCAGCTGGGAAATTTTTGAATTGGCGCTCAACCGCCTATTGCAAATCGTCATGCTAGAGGATAT
>JAQIWJ010000190.1:0-29557 GCA_034695185.1 Discolaimus major
ATACCAACGCCAGCACGCATCCAACCGCCACAGCGATCCCGGCCATCAACAACGGAAACGACATCGCCATTCTTGATCGATCGATCGATTTGTACACTTGGATCAATATCCGACGATCGTCCACGCACGATTTCCAATCACTCCGATTTCCACACGACTCGACTCCTCCACGAAATGGATGAACACTGATGCATTCGTTCATCAACACCTTTCTTTTATAAACATCCGAACGGCCGTCTCGTTTTCCCAAATCACTTTACTCTGATCACCATCTTCCGTCCGTCTTCACACGTTGAAGGTTGCCGCCGAAAAATTCGAATTTTGTCATAAGTGTCGAGGATGAGCGAGACTGAACTGTTGCAGACCTACCGTAATCCCTTTAGTTTGATATGATCAATATTCGCAGACTTGATCAGAAATATCGATTTCCGATATATCGATTTCTGGTCGATTTGTACCTCACCAGGTGATAGAGAACATGCTTATATGTCGTCTCAGTCATTCAATGATCATAAAAATCCGATCCCGATTTGCATGGCGTACTGTAACCGCCCAAGATACGCGATTTTTTTGAAAAAGCAATGCTTGGGTGCCGGTCAATTCTAGACGTACTGGAACTATAGTACGTGATTGAATAGAATAAAAACTGCACCCATATTATTGATCCGAGATGGGAATTATGAATTATAAGGACAATGCAGTAGAAAATGCAATCATAAGGCTAGAAACTGATGCAAATCAAATGCAAAATAATATGTCCAGGAAATATACACGATGATTACATACATAAAAATGATCAATATTATGGAATATAATCATGGAATCCTCCAATGCAAGGGTCATTATGCAAATACAAGGAATAGCGAGTTTTAAAAATGCACTGGAGATGAGGGGTATAAAGAATATTGCTAAGCAATGTCAATATCACGATGTCCAGATTATAATCAATAAATGTCCTGCATACATCCTCGCAGTCCATATCGGCCAATTCGTGTACTTGCTACTTCCGGATGGGACGAATGATCGATCAAATCAACATGGCCGACTCAATATGAGGTAATCCACATCCTCATCATCCGACGGATTAGTGTCATCCTCCGTAAATCCATTACGACGAAAAAACACCAAACTTCCGGTATTATTCTTGAATACAGTAGCCACTATTTTCTCCATTTTCGCACGCTGAGCTAATAATCGTAAAATCTCCATCATTCTTCCGCCGAGACCACGATTACGTTCGGACGAGTCGACGTGAATATCGTATAAATATAATACGGGAATACCGTAATCCAAGTCGTAACGAAAATGTACGAATCCAATTTCTGATCCCGGTGATTTCTTGGCCAATAAACACCAAGCGTTGGATGAATTTAATTCCGACCATTTCTTTCGCGAATTCCAACCCCAATTGGATTGTTCGTAAAGTTCTTTCACATTGGTACGTAATAATTCGAACGCCCAATTCTGAACGGAATCGGGTAATTGACGAAATCGACGACACTCGAATTCATAATTGGAATTTTTCAATAATTCCCGAGATAATATTATGGACGATAATGGATCAACTTGCGAATTGGCGGCTTTAATTTTCGCTCTGACTTCGGAGCGCTTCATTTTCCCCATATTACGACGTAATTAATCAGGAAAGAATCGACGTTTTCGATGAAAATTGTAAAATCCGGAAAATTTCAGTTTTTCCCGTTTGCCCCGCCACTAGCAGACGAATGACCGAAGTAGGAGAAATGTACATACCGCCTTTTTGACTCGAATTTGCGCTAAGCATCGCCAGGCCGAAGTTTTGTCTGCTAACAACCGCAAAAATTCCTTTCATGGAATTGGGCAATTGATGATTATGCAATTTCTCTCATTTTCCCCAAGACGTAGTTTCAGTATATTCTCCGTCGTCGTCGAGTTCCACTCCTCCAAGAACGTCCGTCATCCGCATGATCATCATCCATATCCGTGGATATCATGGAAGCTCATATTAAAGAATTACTTCGTCGTGATGGGATAAAATTATGGTTGGCCCCATTCACGGTGGACGGGCGTCAATTCGGTGTTTATTCGGCGGATTTAATTAAACGATACGCCAAAGAGACCGGTCGTTCGTCGACGGAAGTGGAAACGTGTTTGGAGAAAATTCGTCTGCAAACCGTGTCTCGTCTGAATGCTAATCAGAAATTCGCCACTTCCGGTGTGGCTACGCTCTACGTGTCGAAAGTGATCGCCCCGAGCGATTCGCAATCTTCGACTGATGCTCAGAAGGTATAAATATTGAATATCCTGATTCGTAAATCAGAAGTTAGACGATATTTCTTTTTAGGGATCCGATACCAATAATCACGCATCCATCGAATGTCAACTATCCGCCTTGGGTCATGAATTTCGTGCATTGGTCGCGGGAGCATTTTCCATACAACCGGAGGATTTCAAATTGATCGGGCAAGCTCGGCTCATCGAAGACAATCGTTTATTGGAGTCCCAGGGAATACAGGTACGTGATTATATGGCCTGTCCGTTGACAGTCTTCTAAACATCTTAATATTTCAGCACGGGACGGAGATGTTATGTGTCGTATTGACCGACGAGGAGAAACAGGCGCAACGCGAGCAAACGTGGAGGAATTCGGCTGATTTGACACGAGATGCTGTGAAGAAGTTGACCAAAAATGAAAGTAAGTACTATTCATCATATCATACAGCTTCCAAAGCCGATGCTTCTGCTTGAAAAATCGTCTGTCCCCCGTTTTTTAGCCATTGGAACGAATCACCTACAAATCACGGACCAACACGGGAATCCGGTTCAGATGCCGCAAGAGGAACGAGAGGCGTTGGCTCTCGCAATGGCTTTACACGAGAAAGGACGGAAAGCGTTGAAACGAAAGCAATACGGCCAAGCCTTGTTATTCTTATTGGAGGCTGACAAGGAATTCGAGTAAGCTCTTGAGATTGTGGTTGCTGTATGGGGGGCCGATTGCTCATGTGGACGCTTTCGAGTTTTCAATTTACAAAAACCAGATAACGTGGCATCAAGTTCAGACATGCTCTTGAAAATGTGAAAAGAGCGTTTTTTTGAAAAGCGATAGCCCAGATGACAGTGTCACAATTACGTTACGCAATTTGAATTTTCTCGAAAATTAAGAAGCCAATGAATACCGGGGCATACTGTACGCTTTGAAAAATGTGAACTAAAGTACGTTTTCAATATGCGAAAGCGTACTACGCAATTCTTTTCACGACATTGAGTTTTTGTTGCAAAGACCATGAAGTGACTTGCTGTACTTCTGGTGGACCCGGAAACCCTCTGACCTCCCGAAAACTACTGTTTCCTTCCGGAAGCTGACCTGCCCGCCCACCCATCCGGTGATTATATGACGGTCAATCTTGTTGTGTAGCCTGTTGATAGTGAGATTTTTTGTTAACCGTGACCAGGCGGTTACCGTATCCTTCCCGCCTTTCCTTGACATGCTTTTCATTGCCTGCCGATTTGAATGTTGATCGCACATCCGGCTACCGTTTCCAGCCAAGAACATTCTGCAGGTCACTTCCTGTGACCTCAGTGCACTTCCGGTCGATAAGAGCCCCAATAGGATTTGAAAATATTCAAAACCTACTTCGCAGCTCCATTTACATGCTTCGGTTTGAGAAAACTCTTGTGTACGAATATGAAAAAACCTATCGTCGCTGATGGTTTTTGGTTCGATATGGCTATTTGAATGCATCACAACATTTGATTTTCCAATCGAAAACCACGTTTTTCTGGTTCGTTCTCGATTTCCGATTTTTTTGCAAAAACCAATAACCAAGTTCGCGTGCAATGTACGTTATGCATTTGCACTTTTTGCGCAATTTCCAAAACTCACTTCGTAACTGTGAAACTGGTCACGCTCTCGAGTTTTGACGTTTCGAAAATTCAATACCGTGGTCTGAGCAATCGGCCCCCCATATTGCTGGCTTGCAATCTGATCATATTTCCCTTTCAGATTGTGCCGAAGTAATATTCTACAAATGGTGGACAATTACGCTATTCTGTGCTTGGATATCGTCTGGTGTTATCTGCGTCTGCAAAGCGTCAACAGTTTGCCAGATTCCGAGCGTCGATTACGTTTGGCAGACGAGGGATTTCGTCGGTCGTATGGGCGGAATTTCGAGCGATTGGCTAAAATTCGAGTAAGTATTGGCTATTGGCGTAAGTTCTCGCTGCATAATGATTGCACGCTTTCTTTTCAGGATGGCGTAATGCACGAGAAGGCTTTGATCATTCGACTGAAATTATTGCAAGGCGCCTTGGCGTATTATCAACGGAACTATCAAGAGGCCAACCGACAGTTCGTCGACGTGTCCAAAGATATCAAGGCGTTGGAAGTGGACGACACGAAATTATCGGAAATCATGGCCATTGGTTATTCGGCTACTGAAGCTCGTCTCGGCCTGCGTGCCACTGGTGGCTCGATCGAAGGAGCGGTCCAACGCCTTATCGTCGAACGTGAACAGGAAGAAATCCGGGAGAAAGAACGGGAACGCGAATACCATGAACACCGGCTGCAGAAACGTTTCGGCGCAACGCCTTCTGGAAAACCGTAAGAAATAAAGGTTACATCGAATTAGCTCTTCTAAATGATCATTATTTCAGGTTGAATTATGAAACGTACAACAAGATCGTCGAGATGGGATTCAGCAAACGTGCTTCTGGTGAAGCATTGCGTCAAGCCGACAACGACATGAACGTCGCGTTGGAGATACTTCGTGTATTACCGCATATCCGGACGCCAGGTGGTGAACTGGTGGAGGCGATTGAAGATTCCATATTCAATCAGCACGGCGTTTACACTCAGGACGAATTGATCGCACAGGTGAGGATGCTATTTGCATTGGTTAGCTGGCTGATTCTAATGCTGTTTCGTTTCAGATATCCAGCTTGGGATTTCCAATTGATACGGTTCGGGAAGCGTTTCGCTTGTATCCACGCGACATCGCAGCAGCCGTGGAAGCCTTGTTATCGAGCGGTGCCCCTGGTCCAATTCAAGCTTTATTGGAAGCCAATCCTGGATTCCGCGACGACATCATGCGTGTGGCTCATGAATTGCAAGAGCATCAAAGCAATCGTCGACGTCGTTCGAGGCGGCACAGTCAACAACGCAATGCGGCTTCCGGTAGCCAAAATGGAAGTCCAGCTGAGAGTGCGGATGAAGTGGACGGTGATCAAGCGGCTTTCGATCAATTGGAAGCTGACATGGCTAATTCGTTGCACGAACATTTGGACACGACGTTCGAGGAAGAGATGCAAGTGTTGGAAATGCTGCAGCCGTTGGTGATTCCACATTTGATGTGATTGTGAACGAATGATCAGAAAATTTTTATATGGAATGACTTACTGAACGGGTGTGTATTCAAGAATCGGATGCCATTTACTGTTTATCATGAGTGTTGAAATAATCAAGGCGCGTGATTATCGATTTGTTTTTTCATAATAAGGGTTGATAACCCTGAAATATTGAGGTTGATTTCGGGGTAGCCAATTTTGAATTCGCGCCTTTTGATAGGCAGGTACTATCCCGAGTTTGTTCTAGGTTTGATGGTCGTCTGCTACGTACCGCCAAAATCGCCTTTACCGGAATTTTGGTTAAATTTTCGCGGATCTCGAATAATTTTGATCAAAAAATCGGAATATGTCAGCAAAGAATTTCGTTTCGGAGAAAGAATTGGAAGATGAGAAACAACGTCGTCAAGAAGAATGGAATCGCGTTCGTCAACCGGGCCAACCGGAAGGTAAATTAATTATTCTTAGTTTTAATAGATTTTTTGCATTGATATTCATTTTTAGCTCCGCCAGAGGAACCGGAAGATACGAGACCGTTGTACGACCGACTAAAGCAGCAGCGCGATGAGAAACAATTGGAATTCGAGGAGCAGCATAAATTGAGTATGCTCGTTTATTTTGATCATTGCATTCATGAATAATGCCAAAATTATTTCAGAAAATTTGCTGCGCGGTTTGGACAGCGAAGAAGTCGGATTTCTCGATTACGTGGATAATTTGAAACGGGAAGAAGAAAAGAAGCGGTTGATGGAAGAACGGCAATTAATGGAGGAAGTGAAGAAGCGCTCCATGGAATCGATTTCTGATCCCGTCGATACAGCCAAAATGAACGATTTGGTCAGGAAACCGATGCCAGGAACGAGCAAGCCAGAGAAGAAAAGCAAACAGGCCCAATTATTAGCCGGAATTGTGAAGAAGCGAAAGTAAGTTGATGAGATCATTTTTATTATCTTCTGTGACGACAGTGCCTTCCATTTACAGGGCAGAAGATGAGGCGAGCAGCCATTCGTCGGATGAGAAGAAAATGAAAGCTGATGAAGGTAAGATTTATCTTCAGTTTCGCCTGGTACTTTACATGGTTCATTTCAGATAAGCCACATGAGGCTCCTGTCGATTCAAGAATCGTTGGTCCGGCTACCGTGGTCACTGGCATTCGATTATCAGCTACTCGACGCGTTGGAATATTGCCCGGTTTGGCCACGTACGCCGACGATAGCAGTGACGACAGCAGCAATTCGGACGATGTCAATGAATGTATTATGTACACGAATCCCGTTCAATTGAAGCTCGACAGGCAAGCTGCACAGAAGCAGGTTGATACTGCGACAAAGCATGCGCAATGCGAATGATTGCTGTGCTTTGGAATGTCGTATTGGCATCTTGATTATTAAAATTGTATTCCAAAATACCGTCTGGATGCTGGATTTGACCGATTTCGGTTCTATATCTTTGATATTTATGTCATGTATTGAGTGTGAAATTGAATGAGTCCTTTTTTCAGGCAATATTAGAAATGGCCAGCGAGGAAGTTGCCAAGCATTACAATACGTTGGAAGAGAAAGGATTGGCGGCTCGAGCCGAAAGTCGCATCTATTATCTGAGGAATTTCAATAATTGG
The DNA here is from genome assembly GCA_034695185.1 of Discolaimus major. Taxonomy (NCBI): domain Eukaryota; kingdom Metazoa; phylum Nematoda; class Enoplea; order Dorylaimida; family Qudsianematidae; genus Discolaimus; species Discolaimus major. Next base: position 6,938 of record JAQIWJ010000190.1, read on the forward strand.
ATCAAGAGTATGCTGATCGGCGAGCATATCAAGAAAATCCGGGCCGACGCTATTCAACGCGGCGACAAGGATGAAGTGGTCGTATTGGATCTCTGCTGCGGCAAAGGTGGCGATTTATTGAAGTGGAAGAAAGGAGAAATCGATCATCTGATTTGTGCAGGTATGCTTTTCCCGATTTGCTCGGCACCAGTCTTACTGTATGTTCCCATTTTCAGACATCGCCGATGTATCACTGCAACAATGCAAAGATCGATATCAAGAAATGGCCGTTCGTGCTAGTCGAGAGCGTCGTCCGCAAAAGCAATTCACGGCCGAATTTATTCACGCCGATTGCAGCAAGGTAATGAACAGTTCTTTGCACAGTTTCTTCATTAATGACCGGCTTTTTTCAGGTTCGATTGCGTGAACGCTATTCGAAAGCCAATATCCCATTCGACGTGTGCAGTTGTCAATTCTCGTTGCATTATTCGTTCGCCAGCGCCAAACAAGCCGAATGCATGTTGAGAAACGCGTGCGAGAATTTGAAAGAAGGCGGTTATTTCATTGGTACAATACCGAATTCAAATCGGATTGCGTAAGTTGGCGGTTTGCTTTCTTACGATCTCATAACTCAACAGCTTCATATTTTCAGGTGGCTGGTGGAGCATAATGACGGGCTATCATTCAAGAACGAGGTCACTTCAGTACGATTCGAGAAGCCGGTCCATTCGCATGAATTGTTCGGTGCTAAATACGATTTCACCCTACACGAACAAGTCAATTGCCCGGAATATTTGATCTACTTTCCACTGCTTGTCGAGTAAGTGGTTTTTAGTGATTTGAGAATAATAGGTCCCGTAGTCGATCACTTTCAGGATGCTCAAGAAATTCGATATGGAATTGGTTTACAAGAAAACGTTCCCGCAAATGGTTCAAGAATACGCGCACGGAGGATTTGGAAAGGATTTATTGGCCAGAATGCAAGGACTAGAGGTGAACGGATGTGTTGAGCTGTTGCGTGTGCAAAGATTAAGCGTCGTATCCATGAATATCGCTATCATTATCGCTTCCCTTGATTCTCGAATCAAAGTTTGCCTAAGCTTACTTGTTCCGTGTGCGGTTTCATCTGCATTCGGCATGAAGTTCGCTTTGCGATCGTGAATGCTTGGTGAACGGATGTCGCAAATTTTACATCCGCGAGGAAATCTGATCGTCGCTTCTCTGCGATTTGCGGCGTTGCGTACAGATCGATTTTCTTGACTATCGCCGGCGTTGCGCGTTTTCATGGTATATCAATATTCATCGCGGCATAGAAAGCGAGGCTTTGCATCAATCAGAGCTTTGCTAATGCTGTGATGATACATTTACATGCGCAAGTTCAAATTAAATATTGCACATTGAAGCAGTAATATTGACAAGGTCTTTTTTGCAGCCATATCCACCGGATGAAGACGTAACGTTGATGGGCAGTTCAGTGGAGGAACAATACGAGGCGTCGAAAAGGAATTTGCAGCAGATCGAAGAACGTGAACGCCGACAAGGCCGCGATTCTGGACGACCGATAAAATTGGTAAGATATTCGGAATTTTGATCATACTCTCAGCTAATTGCGATATTCCTATTTCAGGGTACGCTATCGAAATCGGAATGGGAAGCAGCAGGTACGTAGCTGGATTTTCTTTGGCGTGAAGTCGGGCTTTGGACTGGACTAATGGCCTTTCTTCTTGGCATTGGGCGTTGAATATTACTGCTGTGGAATGCAGCATCGTTGCTCTGTCCAACAGGATTCAGAGCTTCTGCTTTCCTTTCAGCCATGTATATGGCATTCGCATTCCGTAAGAAATATCCAAGTGGTTGAAATTCATGATGAGAGATGATTGATGATCTGGATAATCGGATCGATTTCGGGTGGGAACTGTTTTCTGCTCGATCGGGTGGGATTCTTTGTCTTCAATTATTTTCTGCACAGATTCCTTTGGATCGATGTGTTTGACGAATAAGAATAAGCGTATGTCGGAATTGGCTATTTTGCATTTTAAAATGAGCTCATTGTACGAGCTCTATTCTTCGCTTGCATTGCATTATATGGAGGGAGGGATGGGAATAAATCGCATCTTCGCGTTTCATTTTGCAACAAAATTCGCCTTTTCAATGTATTAAAATTGACTCCCGTGTCGCGTCGATCGACAGTAAGGTCAAAAGCGAACGGCAGTAATCCACAGCGGTTGGTATTCATAGGAATGGATGCGGGCTGTGGAGTGTGAGAAAAACCCAGTCACTCGGCCTGATCGTATATTGGCCGAATACAATAGGACACAGTCTCGTTCGATACCCCGCGGCTAGCTCAAAAAATGGTCGATTCCTTTTTTGTGTGAAAGAGAATTGGATTTGTGAAAAGAGATCGTTTTCCAAGGTCCAAATAAGAGGAAAACAGGTGGGGGCTATTGATGGAATTCTTCCACATACGTCCGGCTTTGGCCTGGTCGGCTACTACTTGACACTGTTTGTATATTATGTACAAAAGAGACGGACGGCGTGAATCGTCCTTAATCGCATCTTTTGTACTGGCGTTTTTGGCCATGTCGCCTCGCAGTCTGCCCCGGATTGGGAGGACAGTATTTTCCCACTATTCTGTCCTGGCTCGTTCTTCTCTGGTGCCTTCCTCGCCGGTACGTATGGAAAAGGCATTGCACAAAAGAGTGCGTTTCGTTTCGAATCGCGTGTTTGAAGTTCCTTTTTCCTCCATGATTTACGACCGTGGTACCGTAGCAAAAGTACCGCCATCTTCAGAAACGTCTACGCATAATAAAGTGCATGCGTAAAAGGATCAGAGGAAGACCGGCAGGCATCCTTTCATCTCCTGCTGGTGACGTTTTACAGCTTTCTTTCGGATGCGGTTTGAGTTGAAAAAGGGGAAAATATGACAAAAGAAGAAACGGCCCGAATGAGTCTTCTTCTTCTGGCGAAACGGTTGTCATTTATCATAAAAGGCCATCGGGTGCCTTTTTATAGTAGAATCTTTAAAATAGCACCGCAGCAATCGGCTCTAGTATCTTTAGATTGTTGATAAAATTTTGCGGATTTCGCTTTCTTCCCGCTCTCGTTCGCTAGGCGGCGTTGTTGAGCCAATAAAAACGCCACTCGTTTCGTCATTGGACTCGGGTATACGGTAACCGCTCGTTCGTAGCCACGCCTCTCCGGTCGAACCGCGGTGGGTGCGGGTAAAGAAAACGTAGACGAACGAGAGAGAACGAATCGAGTCGAACCTGGCGGCTGTCGTTGAAGGGTGCTAGCTTATGGCCAGTGCCTAGTTGCAATCCTTCTCGTTTGCATACCTTCCCCCTTGTTCGGATATATTATTGATAAGAGAAAAATATCCACTCTCGAATCCTGGAATCGAGGAGGGTGGAAAAACAATGATGGTCGTATGTGCCAGTTGTGAGAAACCGATATTCGATCGTTATGTTCATCATGTGATCGATCGAAGTTGGCACGCGGCTTGCGTGACTTGTAATGATTGCAAATTACCCTTGAAAGAGAAATGCTTCTCCAGAGACGGTCGATTGTATTGTAGAACTGATTTCTTAAAGTAATTGCGCCATAATGAATGCTGGTCTCTCCTCGAGTATCGGATGCTGATGCCTGAGTGCTATCCAACCCCCCATAATCCAAAACCGTGATCAAAATCATATGGATTACTAATCACTGATATTTTCTTTCAGGAGATACGGTACGAAATGCGCCGGATGTCACCGAGTGATTCAAATGTCGGATTTAGTACGTCGGGCAAGGGAGAAAGTATTCCACGTGGCGTGCTTTCGATGCATGACATGCGGAAAGCAATTGGACACCGGCGAGGAATTGTACATTATCAACGGCTGCAAATTCCTGTGCAAATCGGATTATTTCTTAACCAGACACGGTAAGTTAGGGAGGGAAGTATTTTCCGGGCGGGCGGATATGCAAAGCCGATTCCGAGAAGTTGCAATTCGATCAGCATTTTCCTCCGCTGACGGAAGAATGATGTCCAGCCGTGAATCTGCGGTTGCACGCTTGACGATTCTGCTTGGTGGAAGAGGGCGCGTCTGGTTGGTCCATTGGCCACCTGCCGGGGGTCGTTTTTATGCGGGCAGGATGGAAGGGAGAAGTCATTTCTCTGACCGTTGGTCATTTGAGGACATTCTGCTGCCTATGAATTCTCGGACATGTTTTTAGTACGCTACTCCGCATGGTCTCCTGGCTCGAAATGGTCGCATTTCGAGCGATGCGTCTTGGAATATATTATCTTTGGAGAATCGGGTGTTTTTTGTACACGGAAAGGATGTGGAAGCCCAGCAGATGCGCTAAAATGAGCGTGAAATTTTCGCACGCTTTTTTTTGTACGAGGAAAGGAAGGGGGGATGGGTGCTTTTGGAAATGTCAGCAAGGAAAATGAGGCGATATGTTGTATTGTGCATGGGTGCTGACTGCGGTCAGTGCAGTGAATGGAAAAGCTGTCAAGCGAACGCATCCGTTTTCTGGGGCCCCGAAAACGATATCGCCTTTCTACGATCTTCATCTGGCCGTATGGCTACGTAAAACGGCCAATGCGATGGGGGATATGTATCTCCAGGGGAAAAGCGAGTACCCGTCAAAATGACAAATCCATCCGCCGTTTGTGCCTTTTTCGGCTGAATATCCAGCCAGCCTCTTGGTTGGTCGGCTTGTCGAGTCGATCTCTATATTTTTGCTGGCTTTTATACGTGCCAGCCGGAAATAGGCATAGAATAGAGAGGAATAACGAAGTTCCCCTCGAAAACAAGGTTGCATTGCAAAACTAGTAGCCTTTTAGTCATTGAATATTCGGCCTCGAGTGAATCTCCAGAGTCGAGGTGTATGTAGGTGAACGATACGTTCAATTTTTGAGGGCGGTTTTCGCTGCGTGATGCGGCTACAGTATGCCAGGCGTACGGTTAGGTTGAGTTGAGAATTTGGATGGGATCGTTCGGGTCTGATTAGCTCTTCATACTTGAGCTTCTTATGCTGCGGATTCGTGTAAATGTTGTTGCACTTGAGTTTGAGCTCGTGCAAAATCCGCTTGACTGTCGCGGGCAACGTGACATTACACGAATGAATCCTATTCATTCGCATGCATGTGCATTGTTTTCATTTTTGCATTAAAATCTAATCGAGATCTCTATTTTTCAGCATACGGAAATGGCGGGAGCTGTTTGTCGGACGAAGAGGACGATTTCGAGGAAGAATTCGTGGCCACCGAAGATGGAAGTCTTGTATCGACCATGGGCAAATCCACAAGCGACGACCGTCGAGGCCTCTTATTGGACAGCGGTGGCGGTGCGTCGGCTAGTCAATTGAGCAGTCGATCGACTGATCATTCGCCATCATCTAGTCCCGATTCACCGTCTAGTCAACACCCGTCCGCCCAACAATCCAAACCGAATTCCAACAGTGGTACGGACGAGAACAATGGATCCGGAGCCCCGGGAAACGGTGGACCGCAACAACCGGGCGGCACGAAACGCAGAGGACCCAGGACGACGATAAAAGCCAAGCAATTGGAAACGTTGAAAGCCGCCTTCGCAGCAACGCCGAAACCAACCAGGCACATACGTGAACAATTGGCCCAAGAAACCGGACTCAATATGAGAGTTATTCAGGTGAGCGAGTCTTCATTTTCTTATTTGAGGCATTTGGATCATTGCTAATGTGTCCAGGAATCTCTGCTAAAGTGCACATATTTTCCATAGCTACAGTATGCCTCGATCTAGAACGGAATGCTGAATAAAGGGCAAAAGGGGGGCCTTGTCCTGGCGAGTGGCGTAATTCAATTTTCTCTAACGGCTAGGCTGGAGTCCGGAGTTAATTACGTTCATAATTAAGAGTCTATCCCTGCGTGGATTAGCCGTAGCTAGACGTCCGGACTCGGTTCAGCCGTTTTAAAGCCGCCCAAAGATGATCACTTGGACGTTATGTCCAAACGTGGTTGGATTAACGGCCACGTCCCAACGGGGTAGCTTTTTCCATTTGCTGCCCGTAGGGGAGATAATAGATGATAAGGCCATTCTTGGGCTAGCTAGTTTCATTTTCGATTAAGATTCTCGTAAATAACCTTCTGGCCCATCATCACTTCAAAACGGCCTAATAATGATGACGTTGGCTATGATTGAATCTACAGTATACCTAAAGCGTTAGCAAGGTATGCCGATGAGAATGTATACATGCGTCTGAATTCATTGGCTATACATTAGCAAGTGATGAGATGATTTTCGAGGACACGCCCTCGACCTTTTGTCCTCTATGCACCATTGCAGAAAATCATGTACTCAACGATGCCATTTTTTTCAGGTATGGTTCCAGAACAGGCGGTCGAAAGAAAGGCGGATGAAGCAGTTGCGTTATGGAAGCTTCCGTCCGGGTGGAAGACGGTCGAGGAATCCAATGTTACGAGACGATCCGGGCGCTTTGATGGGTGCCAACGCATTGTTTGCGGGTAAGGAATTTCCATTTATTCTTCCGGCTGGGTTGAAAGCTGCCTTGTACGCGATACAGTACGCCTCAAAGGCGTCCGCGTCCTTTGGAAATTGGATTTTATTCCTCGTGTTTACGAGGTAACGCGTTCATCATCGTTTGTCAATATTCGAATTTTATTAGTTCAGTAGTTGTAGCGTAGTTTTTTTTCGCTCGGGGCGAGGCATCTCGTGGAAGTTGAGGAGTGAGGCGTGAGAAATCACGAATGAGCATGGGGCAGCTGAGATAACGTCGTTCGGACGGCGGTTCGTCTTTTCGTAATAGTCTTTAGCTTTTGGGTTAGGTTTTTTTCGTGATGGTGAGAATTCAGGTGTCGATATTCGTTCGCAGCTAGTATTACACGCTCGAATGGATGGCAGACGTCTGCTATTTTCGATGCAGGATAGGGGCGTGTATAAAAAAACGCATAATCGCGATGATAAGATCGGCATAGACGTTTTGGATGCTCGAATGCATTCGCCATCCTAGTAGGTTTTTTTGAGCTTCTTCGGATGCAATACTTTTTTGTACCCGCTTCTTCTTCTGCGGAAGCTTGGGGGATGGGTGAAAAGTTGGGCCTAGTTTTTGACCGGTGGTGTACTGTTGTTTTCAACCAGTCAAGCCGTGCTCATGTTTTATTCAAGGCGATTACGAGCAATAGACTGGGAAAATAGACGCCCATAATATGCGTCTATATTATAAGAATGATTTGCACCTGTTCGGAGAGAGAGAGGTTATGATGAGAAAGAGATGCTTGTTAGAAATTGAGTAGAATTTTACTAGCATTATTAGGTTGAAGTGTGTTTTTCGGTGGCTTTTTCATCACCGAGTCGAGTAGGCTTATGGAAATTGGAAGCTTCAGGAAGGAGAGGGATTGGGTTTAAGGGAGGGATGGAATTGAGAAGGCGGCTTAACGCCCAGTCGATCGTAAGATGAAGCTAGTATCTTCGTCGAAGATCTGTTTGCCCTTAAATGGGGGCCAGTGCGGCTAGTATTTTTCGGTCGGTGACCCGTTGTGCATCGATTCTAGCTCGGATGATGTTGGCAAAACGATCCGTTCAAGGACGGGGGGGGGGGGGACGACGTTTATGTTGCCAAAGAAGAGGAGACCGGCTAATCAATGAGCCAAAGCAGCTGCTTTCGGTTTCGTCGGTCCACAATCGGAGAAAAGGATCGTGTGGTGTATTTGTGCGCTTAGATTATCCGCTATTTAGACGTCTTTGCTTACGGTGCGGGCTCCGTTTCTCGGTTCGGCTTATCGACGTTCGCTTGAATGGATCCGGCCGTTTTGCTTACGTAACCTTGCGCCAATTGAGCAAGGCTAGCCGCTCCTCGTCGTTGCTCTTTCTTATCTCGAGGGGTCATACAAATTTGATACTGCACAATTGCGTAGGAAATATGGGGGACATCCGGAGAAGCTTCGATTGCGCAATTTCGCATGAATTCAGGCTTTGTTGGGTTGAGTAGAGATTGTACGTAGAAATTTGAGGATGCATGCGTTTGCGTAGGATCGTATGGCGTAATGGTGATCAGCAATGATTGTGATCATTGCAAAACGAGGCTTTCACAGGCACTGCAGCAATATGCAATGCAATGATTTGCGTACCGTATTGATGCGAATACATTATTTTTCAGATACTTTACGACGCCACGATCCATATTATACTCATCCGAGTTATTATTGCGATATGTTCGCTCCGATGGGCCACGATCACGCTGGTGAATCGCCGTCAGCAATGGGATTGCCACCGCCCGGAGCCGCCTTCATGATGACGCATCCGGACGATGCCATTATGGAAGCACACGCCGGATCTGGTGAGTGGAATTTTATGATCACTATTCCTGCTATTACAGCAGAGGAGTTTCCCGTTTTCAGAAAGCGCATTCATGATGGACGATCAATCGATGCGACGTGGCGTAAGTCCGGATCGAGGTTTGCCACCGAACGCTGGTCCGGGTGGCGAAGAAGCGTTTCGCGGTCATCACGGTTTCGCAAATGCGTTATTACCAACCAACGATGGAGGAATGGGAAATTGGTAGCGTCCATTGAACGCTTTTTTTATTTCCCTTTTCTAAATATTGTATTTTTACATGAGTGATCGGTTCACAGTTGAGATTGTATACATGCAGCTTTCCATCGTTTTACAATAGGCTTTTTTCATTGGTTGTGTTTCACAGTACTCTGCTTGTATTCGATATTTTCATGCTTTATGGGTATTCCTTTGTTTGGTTGTAATAGCTTTCATGAAAATGATGTCATCCAAGATCATGATATTTGCATTATGAAATAATATTGCGCAATTTATATATATCATCCGATCAGAAACGTGGATAATTGAATCCATTCACACCGATCAATAATCACGAGCAAGAAATATTCAACCGTCTCGTTTCTTTCCGAAATTTCGCAGAAATTAAGAAATGAACACAGAAAATGCTATTTAGCAAATAATCGAACGCCTGAATGGCGTTTACGCAGTGATACGGCTCATCAAAAAGACAAATAAATCCCTAATTCTAGAATCTAAACTCGCATCTCCTGATCCATTCGAATTCGGGAGACGAACAAAAAACATTCATACAACCTATCTTATTCCAAACGAACGACCTTCAATTTTTCTCGTCTCGCCTCTGCTCTGCGTGTGGCTGATCAATGCGATTGCGGTTTGGATGGCGGCGATGACGGTGGTTCACGGCCGCGAAGTGTTCGGAAAATGTATCGTTCCGATTTGATTGGAGCCCAATAATAACGTTTGTAATATAGTAACACCAAGACGATGGCCGGAAATAGCACGAGAGACTGAAAATAAAAGTAAACGCATTTGATCCGAGCAGCATCTCATATTCGAATAATTTGCGCTTACTTTTAGCAAAATCCTCTTTCGGGTGTCTTGTTCCGGTTCCCCGACCCAGGTAAGAAACGTTGACACATCTTTCGCCATTTGACTTTGCGTTGCTGGTGTACCTGAAATACGAAGCACACGTGTAGAGGGCTGATTTTGCATTAGCCAATAAAAATGGCCAAATAATCGCTTACCGTCTGGATATTCGAGCATATCGTCGAATAATTGTTGGGTCATTGAAAAGACGCCTCCGGAGAAATACGGATTGTACGCTTGACCTTCGCCCAGAACGACACCGGCCGGTGGATCCATATAAGTCGTTAACAGGAAGAAGATGTAATTCTGAAATACGAAGGCACCTATTAGACACAAATTTTGCATTACCAAAATTCCAATGAACTCACTTCTCCGCCGTGTCTGGCGCGTTGAATCCAGGACATATCCGGCGGCAATGCGTTGTTGTTGGCCACTTTCGCTTGAATATCGTTGTCGTACGGTTTCGGCAGCTTATCGAACAGCTTTCTCGGACGCATAATCTTCTTCCCGGTGTCCTGATCGACGTCTTCGATTTCGAACTGAAATAGAAAAGCACCGTGCATTAATTTTCCAAATCAGACCAAAAACTAGCTCTCACCTCGGCAGCTTCAGCTCTCGCTTCTGCTTCCGTCAAGAAGACATTGACGAAATGCCGATAATAAATCTGATCCATGCTATGACAAGCGGCGCAGACTTGCTTGTAGACTTGCCAACCGCGTCGAACCCTAAAACACAAATTCCGATATATACCATTGGAATATAAAAATATAGAATTATACTTACGATGCATAATCAAGCGTATCCAACATTCCCGAGTGAGACCAAGGCAATTTCGGTGGATGTAACTCGATGCCCGATGCCGATACGTAACGTTCCACAGCGTATACGAAACCGATTCCGGATACCGCGGCAGCGCCCAAAGTTGCCCATACCTGAAAAAAATGAAATTATCTTTTCAATTGGCGCATTATTTATGGAGTTTTGCACAAAAATACGGAGCTATGAATGCGATCAAAGCTTGCAAACGAAAGAAAATACACTTACCAATTTGCTCTTCGTCGATCCAGCCGTGAATGTACCGAGTGATGCCTAAAAACAAGGTTCGATCAATTTTCATGAATAAACATCGATAAATTACAATTTTGCAAAAACCTACTCACCCGTCCAGCATTTCCGATGGCCACTTTCGAAGCGAGCAACTTCCCTCCGGCATTACTCAATCGAAATACTTTTGCCATTTCGTTTATAATTGATTTCTTCACATTCAATGTTTATAATTTTATCAAATTTCGATGAAAATCGAGGATTTGCAAAATTTTCCTGGAAATTCTTGGTTTCCAGGCGTGCGCGCACAAGCGGCCGGTCGATTTTGACGTAAGCGGTTTCTCAGACGGCGGGAATATTCAAAATTTAGGTAGGAGAAATTACGTGTACCCGACCCCCAGCGGATTGCGAACAATTTCGATGCAAGCCTCATTCAATGATATTATCAAAATCATATTTATAATAAATATTAGCATAATCAATCAATCGGATTTCGAGCATGATTCCAATAATTCCATGACACGAATAACAACGCTGGACATTAAATCGAATGAATTGATGGCTGATTTCAAAATAGTCCCTTTCTCTGAATCGTTCAAATTCGCCTGGACGCAATTCTTTAAATCCAATTCGTAATGAGCTTTGGATAATTCCAATCCTTTCCTCATCGGTTCCACGAATTCTTTGCCGAAACGTACGAATACGGTCGTTGGCGAATTCAGCTTCCCATTCAAATGCACCATGCACAGGAATCGGACCAAATTCAAACCGGCCATGTATCGATCGAAATTGTCCAAGAAATCTGTTTCTTCTCGATCTTTGAGCATGGTGAATAAGGCCAACATTCGTGGTAGATTGCGAACGAACGCTCGATCCTCGTTCGGACGATTCAATTCGTGGTTGATTTGAGCACGATAATAATCGATCAAATAACCGCAGATGCCTTTGTTGGCGAAATAATAATCGCTGAATTCACGCTCGCCCGAGTTGTTTTGGCGATCGAAGACGTAATAAACCTGAAAAAGACTGGTTATTTATTGGTGATCATCGGGGCTAGCTGGTCAAAACCAGGTTGAATAAGAAAATGGAAAAATAACTTACCAATTGAATGAGCATCAATTGACCTTCGGGTTCCAAGAAGCCCATGAATTGCGTGAATTGCCCCAACGCACCTTTGCGAACGAATTCCGATTTCTGATAGGTCATAACGTGAATAAGATTGAGGAAGAATTCTTGATACGATTTCAAATTCAAACGTTGACGTTCCCAAAATACGCGTTGATGCCCGTGATTCTTCAACTGAAGGTTAATCCGATCGGATAAGGCGGTCGCTAATTCCACTCCCAATCGCGGAATAGGCGTATTTGAATCGAATTTCAATAAAGAGTTCACGTAGGGCAATAATCGTTCGAAGATAAATTCAACGTTGTACACTTGAGGCATGTCGTCCAGGCAGAATCCGAAAGCGTACATGAACGTTGCCAATGCACCGATCGAAATTGAGCTGACGGATTTGGCCGACGTTCCATCTTCTTCGTCCGTAAATCGGCACGCCAATGATAAACGCCCCGATTCGTGCCATTCGATAGCGGCCAATAGGAAATTCTCTTTCAAATCGAATAACATACGGACCAATCGATACGCGCAATCGAAGTGATTCCGCTTGATTCTGTTCTCGATATCGTTCTCCAATTTATTCAATTCGAAATACGCCGCCGAACGTTCGATCAATTTCAACAGGAACGAAGCCAATGCTAGAATTCGTTCTCGTCGACGTTCTTCAGACGGAATTAATTTGCACTCTTTCGCTTCGGTGACGAAGAATTCGCAGAAATCCAAAACGGACGTCACGACGGATTCCAGTCGATTGAGTTCTCGCGAATTTTCCAATATAACTTTCTCGTTTTCGTCCAAGAAACCCGAATAATCGGGTAACGGGATTCTGGCGACGTAATCGAATAATCCATTCAATGCCCATAATAGAGTGTCGCCGCGTTGAGACGGTAAACGAAGGAATGTCACGCGGAGACGGCCGAGAATTAATTTGAAGAATTCGTCGCTTCGAGCGATCTCCAATAAACTCAATAATCCGACCAACATTTCTTTGGGGCTGCTAATCGTGACGACGTATTCGAGCATACTTTGAAGATTATGCCATTCATCAGTATCGCCTTCTTCGCTATTTCGATCACGTAATCGAGGTCCGATAATATTCAGAATCTCCAACGAGGCCATTCTCACTAAATCCTCGTTCACGATGTCGAATACTTTAGTCAATGCTTCGTCGCTGGCATTCTTACAAATTAATTCGCTCAATTCAACGACGAATGCGTCGACTTTCTCAATAATATTATCATTTTCCGCATTATCCATTTTGGAAAACTGGGGCATTACACTGAAAATTTTGGGATTTGATAAATCCCCTCCCTGCCTTTGGCATTCTTCCAAAATATCCATTTTGCAGTTCCGATCCGCACAAGGCAATGACGCGCGTAAGATTAAGATTCAATAGAAAATTATTTTCCATGATCGGCTTGATTTTTCGATCAAAATGGAGGCAACGAGGAAATTCCTCGCATTCTCACACCAATATATGAAGTTATTTTTGAAAAATTTTAAAAATATTTGGAACAATCGTTTCATGGACACCTGTAACTTCAGTCCGGAATTTGTTGCAGCATGAATCGTCGATGGAAAAGTGCGACCGCATAATTTCTATGCTCGAAGGCTCCTCTGCTGCGGAGGAAAAAGTTGGATTTCGATCCTTGGAATTTGGATATTTTGTCACTCCAAATTAGTGGACAAACTCATTTATTCGACGAACCCAAATCGGCGTCTTTATTGTACGGATTCCGTTGAATCGATTTTTGCCAAATTATTCGTGCGGATTGTGGAAATATTGGATTTACCATGCCGGCTGCCAGTCAAGAGGATGAAATTTTATGGTGAGTAATATGATGGCATAATTTTATGCCTAGATTTTAAATTGAGCATTTGTTTATAGGTCACGTATTCTGGACGAAGTTCAATCGAGAGCCGCTGGAAATTTGCCACAAGGTTCAGTTCTTGTATTAGGTAAGAATTTGGATATTTTTATTATGAACTGGCCCCATTTTTATGGATGGGAGGCCTAGTAGATTAGATGAATCTCTTTTCTGGCATCATAAATTATGTCAGCCGGAATATAAAAATTCTGCCGACTTCCATTTCCCAATTGAGATAACTCTGCATAGGATAATTTGAAGATTGATCTTCTGTCTACTGACTGAGGAGACTCTCATCAATCTTGTCACCCCCTCCTTCCTAGCAGCAAACAAATGCCTCATTGAATTCTATTAATATAAACACCAGGTGATAATGATTCCGGAAAGACGACGTTAGTGGCTCGATTACAACGTAACGATGATCCGAAGAAAGGAACCGGATTGGAATATCATTATTTGGATGTTAATCCGGATTACAGAGACGGTAAGAATAGCTGCTTGCTTTGCATTCTCGTGAGGCGCGCTAGCATATTGCATTCGTGGAAATTTCGAGCTAAAAAGGCAGAGCAATTTGCGGTTGCTTTTCTTTGCAACTTAATTTTGCTGGCACCACACGTTCTGGTGTGGCTTATTCGTGTTCCACGATATTAGCCAATGAGGAGACTTGGCAAAAACTTGACGTCTGTCGATAGAAAAGCAAATAGTGCGACTGTACTATGCGCTAGCTGCCGTATATCCATTACCGCGTCTAGATTATGCTAGAGCGAAGAGGAGCAGACTGACGGGCTGCTGAGTTCTGCAATGCGTAACAGCTGTCGTGTTTATGATGAGTGAAGGAATGCGAAGCATAGGAGGTTTTGAAAAGTGGCATTTCGCTTTGATTTAACGAAATGCTAGCAGCAGCTTCATAGGATATAAACAATGCGAAGAATGCATTTAAAATTAAGTCTAATCCGCCTCGTTTTTCAGGATCGTACGCCTACCAACTGGGAAGCGCTTTACCGGATGTTGGTCCAGGCGAATCGACTCGATTGGGCGTTTGGATATTGGACGGGGATCCAGTTTATGCACCGTTGATCAAATTCGCATTACCGCCTGAGAATTTGGAACGTTCCGTCGTGCTATTATGCGCATCGATGGCCGAGCCGTGGTCGCTATTGGATTCACTGCAACGATGGGTCCGGATCATGCAAGAACACCTCAATATCGCGTCGGCTTACGATAAGAATTTATTGAAAGAAGCCAGAGATCGACGTAAGTCTGCTGTTTAAAATTTATTATGATCGTCGATTTTCGTATGATTCCGTATTTCAGAAATCCGATTCTGGCAAGAATACTTGGAACCGTTGGACAGTAGTTCGCACAGTGATTTGGGTGCCAAAGTGCCGAGCATGGAAACCGATCATTTTCTCCTGCCGTTGGGAGAAAACACGTTAACGAATAATACGGGACTTCCAATCATAGTCGTCATCACCAAAGTAAGCTGTTGTTTTGATTATGTTGCGGCTTCAGCTAATGATTATCTCTTTTCAGTGTGACGCCATGTCGACGCTGGAGAAAGAGTTCGATTTCAAAGACGAGCAGTTCGAATTCATTCAGCAACATATTCGCAAATTTTGTCTCGCGAGTAAGCCATTTATGAAAGCGTTTTATTGCTGATCCATTCTCGCGTCTCTCTTTCAGATGGTGCAGCTTTGGTGTACACCAGTGTAAAAGAAGGCCGAAATATGGACGCGTTGTACAGTTACGTTCTACACCGCGTTTATGGATTTCCATTCACGAGACCGGCTTTAGTCGTCGAGAAGGATGCGGTGTTTATGTGAGTATGATGATTCTTCTCCAGTTTGAATAGTTTCCTAAAATGAGCACATTTGTTTTCAGTCCGGCTGGTTGGGACAACGAGAAGAAGATCAGCATATTATACGAGAATCTGTCGACGATAAAACCAGAAGATGCGTACGAAGATCATATTAAGAAGCCACTTTTACGACGGGTAAGCAATTTGGTTTTCCAAATCAGCTTCCTGATTTGAAGAACCGCTTTTTCAGCCAATACCCAAGGACGTGGAGATCCAGGCGGATGACGAGCAGAATTTCTTGTCGCGAATGCAATCGATATTGAATACTCAAACGCCAACGTCAGGAGCGCAACAGACTCCGCCGTCGTCAAGGCCAGCCGTAAGTGTTTTTAAACATTCATTCTCCCCTGGTCTGGGTGATTCTGGAAAATGGCATGAACGTCCCTCCCATGTATATGTTCCCTGATTGGTGTCAGTGTACTGACCAATCTGGATAGCAGCTTCGAGTGATGCTAACTCGTTTTGAATGAAACGCTGCTTCTGTGAGAATTTGGATGCATGAAGCAATGTTTTCATTTCATAACTGCTTGAGTGTTCATCGGGGTTTGGTTTCAGGAACCGTCCTCGCCCAGTTTACCACTGCGTTCGCAACATAACAAGCCGTCAATGGTGGGATCGGATTCGCCAACGTTGACATCGACACCTCCATTGGTGGGATCCGGCGGCCAATTGAAGAAGGTTAGCTTAATATTTCCGTCTTCTTTTGCTCGTTGCATTTTCCTGTAGTTGCATGAAGTGGCGTACAATAACACCACCATCAGTTGAACATTGAGAGTATGCTAATTAATCCTAAATTTTAGCCCGATGCCGGAGCGAAGCTACCACCACAAGGTACTTTACCGAATCAAGAAGGCGTTTTGGCACAATTCTTCAACAATTTATTGCAAAAGAAGAGCGTTGCTGCAACTGGTAAGTCATGATTCTCATTAGCAACGTCCAATTTGGATGGTTGCATCAAATGTTTTGGTACAAATTTCAAAGCATGATCGTTCTGTTTTCAGATAAACAATTCCCATCCAACGAGACGGCGGCGGCTGCGGCAGCTGAATTGGAATCGAGCTATGGCAAGATCCCGGATCGTCCTGCATCGAATTCGAATGCCAATCACGTGACGGTGAATGATTCCACAGCAGAATCGGCCTCTTGAACAGGAACAGTACCGTAGACGATTCGTTGGATAAGAAGAATGTCATAATGACAGACGATCATGTGGAAAAAAGTAGGGTTGATGGAATTCTCTTCACGGCCCTCCAGGTTTATTTTCATGTGGTAATTTATTTGGATTTACAAAATTCACCCTTTTATTCTTTCGCTTTCTCTCTGCTGATGCGTGTTTATGGAATTGTACATTCCTGTGATATATTTTTTTCTGGTACGATTTATGTTGGGATATATTATGTAGCAAATATCGATATGATCAGGATTTTTAATGTCCCAAAAAATCAGCATGGAATAATGATCGAATGTACGGGTTAAATAATACCAAATTATCTTGGAAAGCATCAATATCCGAATGCCAAAAAGAGAATGCTATCCATTCTTTCTTATCAAAAATCATTCCTTGATCGATTGGCCTAAGCTGGCGCCACTTTACTTTTATTCGGACGTGGAGGCGGAACTGGACGACTACTACCACCACCACCAGTCGACGTTGGACCACTTTTCGGTTGTTCGAACATGGCCGTTAAATCCATGACAGATTTACGTTGATTATTCGTTTGATTTTGTTGAGCCGTTACTGCGTCCACCGGTTTGTTGCGTAGAATTGCTCCTGAAATGGAGATGCCTGAATTTTCTGATCAACTAAACAAGCCTGAGCAAATCATACCTTCAGGTATTTCAGCACTGCTGACCGAATCCAATGGACGCGTTTTCGCATCTCGAAGCTTTGCTGATGGTGGTGGAGCTGAAATAGAGGATGATTATTGCGATTTTGCTTCCAGTACAATCCAAATCATACTTACGAGGTCTGGGAGGCGGCGTCAACACGGCCCTGATTCCAGTAGGCGTCAAAACGGACGCAGCACCGTTCGCGTTGTTGTTCTCCTCCGATTTCGCCATCTCGAACGGTCTCGAACTATTCCCATTGTCGTCTTTTTGACGAGGCGTTTGCTGAGGAGTTGATGGTGATAATTTCAACGGTGACACTGATCGATTCACTGCGTCCAACGATGACGACGGAGCTTTCGACTGCGTTGTTGAATGTTCCACCGAAGGCGGCGATTGAGCTTGTTCCGTAGCTGGCGGATTTTCCGTCTCCTAAAAGATAAACGCAATTGAAACTTGACCAGCCATTAGCCAAACGACTAATGATTACCTTCTTGCTAAATGAAAGCGGTGGCACCAATTTCGTTGCAACCGACGGTGAGATGGATGTAAATAATGGCGTTGCATCCGCACGATGACTAATCAATGGTACTTCCGGAGCTATAAAATCAATACCATCCATTAGTAAAATGCATTCCGACGAACGGTCGGTGCTCTGCATACCTGGTTTTGGAGGAGTTTCCGTTGAAATATCGATTTCAATTGGACCAGCTGAATTTGAACCGCTGCTGGGTGTCGAATCTTGAGCTTTTTCGCGTGATTTCATTGGGAGAACTTGAGCGTTCGGCGAAGCTCGTGGCGTTAATGCAAATTTCACCTAAATAAAAAAAGATTCGTTAATCCATAACTTTACTGCTAAAACTGATACGTACCCCTTGGCCACGATCTTGCAGGAATTCAGCGTTGAGCAACGGCACAGCATTTGGCGGTATTCTCGACGTCCTCTTCCCAATTTCTGCAGCAGGTACTGACGGCTGGACGTGGTCTTCTTTTGTTGCTGACATGAGAACGGACGGTTTCGAATTCAATTCGCCATTGGTTGCGCTGAAAATAAGCACGCCTCTTAGAATTAGCAGCTCTGAAGAGCTTTACTGCACTCACCGTTCTTCCGGGCTGATATTGGAGAAGAAAGCTCCCATTCCTGCGGCGTAATCCAAATCATTCATCTGACGTTTCTCGGCTGTTGCATTAGCACGCTGACGACGTTGATACGGAAGTCGAGGCCGATCTTTGACTACGTGCAATAATTTAGGAGCCTCTTCGGCGGCTTCATCTGAAAGATTGGATATCAGTAACCCGTGTTAACTGAAACTCAACTACATACCATTTGTAAATGACGTTTTGTCGATGACCTCGAACGACTCGCTGTCCAAGCTATCACCACAGCTATCGATCGGTGTCTCCGCCGCGATAACTTCCTCCAACGTCTCCTCGGTATTATCCAGTATACCATCGGATTCTGAAAATGCACATATGCTTCATTAACTTCGCCAAGCCATGGCGCTAAGTCCTCTTACCAATGATTGATTTCGGTCTGGTACTTCTCGCGAATAATCGGAATTTCTTGCGTTTGCTCTTCGGAGTACCTCCTGACGAGGATAGCGAAGGTGCGGCTGATAACAAGCTTCCACTGCTGTGGATCGATGGCGTAGTTTGACTGTCGTCCTGAAATAAACACTCGTCAAAATGATTGCTATGATAAGAAGCGTTCCAGCACTTACCAAATTCTTGTTGGCCATCATCAATGAACGAAGAATCTCTTGTTCAACTTTCTCCACAGTGCAGCAGGCGAGAGCGAAAGCCGTTCGTCTAAAAACGGCGCTTGCTCAATTTAGATATAGAAAATCAAAATGCATTCTTACTGAAAATGTTGACGCAGTTGGTCCTTGAACTCCGTAAACATTGGATTCAGAGCGGTGGAAAATGCACGAGTTTTCTGCGTTGACGCCTCTCGTAGTGAACCGACGAAATCCTAAAAAAGCGATTCATTCAGTAATCTAGATCAGCAAAGAATGCTTTTTTGCATTCCATATTGTGCATACCTGATCCGAGCAGACGGAGAAATTCTTCGCCACTGGCAAATCCGCAAGATGCTTCGTACATTGCTAAAATAAACGTTGCATAGACTTCTGTGACCGAGGCACCAGAACAACGCCTTACCTTCAGTTTATTGTCGAATTTTTCGACGTACGCATTCGAGAATTGTTCAACAAAATCGTCGATGAAATCAGTTTGATTTATGAACGGAGCCATTTCATCCAGAAGCTGAAAGAAATCCTCGTTGAGAACGAGACGGGGACCCGAAAGTATCGCTTACCTTCTTAGCCTTCTCCGCGTCGTCCAATAAATTTTTGACATGCGAAACTTGCTGTTGATTTTCTTTGCATTTGGATTCCACTAGCAGATGCTCAGCCGAATACACCGCTTTATTGATTTCCTGTAAAAGGCAAGCAATCGTTGGAGATTCGTTCAAATATTTTTAATACATTGAATTATTCCACCTTGCACCTTTCAACCGCTGTACAACGGCTGACATATCTATTCGAATGCTGCTCCGCATCCTTCTCAAATTGGGAGAAGAAATGCGGCAAATGCCAACATCTCTCTCGGGTTCCCAGCAACAGCCGCAGCATGGAGTGATTTGGAAGGGAAATGAATGAATGAAAAACATACAGTACTTACATCATCCACATTCGTCAGCATAAGCCGGCTGTGCGCTTCCGTGTTCAGAATCACGTCACCCATCGTCGGACGTCCGGAATTTCGTTGCAATATTTGCCCAATCTACAAGTAGAACATTCGTTACAATTCTCTCAAGCATAATTCATTGCTCGCTTACCTCCGCAAGTACGGATTCTGTTTTCTCACGATTCCACTTCAACGATTCGCAAGCGTCGTGCAACGGAAACGGGATATTTCGTAATGTATAATTCCTGAAATAATGCGCAGCTATATTTACTATGTAAACACAAAGATGAAATTCTACTTACCCTTTCAATGCGTGTAGAATATCCGTATATCCTTCGTGGGTTACTTGATTCTTGTCAATACTCAACGTTTGAAGCACCGTGTTCAATTGAAGCGCTTTGGCCAACAATCGAGCGCCAGCGTTGCCGAAATCGTTGCCCGAAATATCCAACGAGACCAAGATCGGTGCGACGCCCAGAGTGTTCAGCAGCACCGATAAATTGACGCCCAAATGGCAATCGGATAACACCAATTCTCGAATGGACTGAAAAAAGGCGGATGTAGTACGCATTGAAACATGTTCCACTGCTGTGACCTAACTAACGCAGCAGTCATCAATTGCAGAATTCTCAAGAAAATGCTCACTCGTGCTTGGAAGGTTGAATGATGAATAATGCAGCCAAAACTTGCTTCAAAAAATGCTGCGTGATCCGGTCTTGCAGATTAGTTTTTATCATTGCTATGGAAACTGCCAGATTCAAAACTGGGAATATCCGGATCACGGCAAGCAACTATTGCTAAACTCAAACCTAGGTATTGCCATACAATCCTACGCAAACTCTGGGCGCATTGCTAGCTATCCCAAGCGAAACAGATCATTCCACTCACCCCGTCCTCGTCGTTGATCAATTTCGCCACTTCCATCATAATGTTGACAAGTAATTTCGGCTGCTGTTTTCTGGTGATGTTGAAATTATTGCCGCCAATATCCAAATGCCGCAACGAACGCATGGTGTTTAAAGACCGGATCAGCACCACCGCATCTTGTTCCAAATTGATATCCCGCAGTACAAGTTCTGAAACCAAAGACATTTGGGTGGCTAATGAAATTTCAGCCAATTCCTATACCTGTGATTCTTTCCAGGTTCGAAGCACAAGTTTCCAAAACCGAGACGCATTGGCGATCGGCGAATGAACGCGTCAAATCCAAACGTAACGAATTGATCTTTTGATTGCACACGAATCCCAGCAACATGAACCTAAACGAGGCAGAATTAGCCAAATCAAAAGAAAACCATCGCATGGCTTGCTTACTTTAATACTTCCGATGGTAAAGCGCAATCCGATAAATCCACTGACGCCAGAGCTGGCGCGTTGGCGAAGAAATCTTTCACCGAATTCGATGCCGTCAAATCTTTGCCCTTGCGTTCGGGAAATGCGCATGCCGATAAATTCAACGTCGAAATACGATCGCTGCCACACTTGATCGCAGTCAGGACCTGCAAGAAAGCATCTTCAATACAGAGATATCAGAGTCCACAACAAAGAATACTCACGCTTTCCAACGAGACGCCAGTACCGGAAATATCCAGATTCTCCAATGCCGTCGAGCCGAGCAGGTGGTTCAATTCCTAAAACAGGTGACAGCGTCAAAAAACGCAATTCTCACGAGGGAACATTTCGAGGTGTTACCCAGGGAATGGAAAGTCATATCAGTATCGTGCACAGGTATACCCAGATGTCC
This sequence comes from Discolaimus major, assembly GCA_034695185.1. Lineage (NCBI taxonomy): Eukaryota > Metazoa > Nematoda > Enoplea > Dorylaimida > Qudsianematidae > Discolaimus > Discolaimus major. Next base: position 28,448 of record JAQIWJ010000190.1, read on the forward strand.
AGACCCCCCCTCTGGCTTTTTAAAAAAATGAAAAATTTGCAAAATTTGCTCACTTTTTGGGAAAAATTATGAGGTTTTTTGATGCTTGCACGACCCCGGGTGGTAAAATTTAGGGTCTGGCAAGACCCCGGTTGGGAAAATGTGGGGTATATGCAGACCCTGGTTGAGAAATCGAGGGTCAAGGCTGACCCCGGTTCAGAAATCGAGGGTCGTGGCTGACCCCGGTTCATAAATCCATGGTCGTGGCTGCCCTGGTTCAGAAATACAGGGTCGTGACTGACCCCGGTTGGGATTTCCTGGGAAGTCGGCTGACCCCCTTGTGAAATCCTGGACACTGGAAGGACCCCGGTTGTGAAAAGCTAGGGACTAAGTTTACCCCAGTTGTGAAAATTCTGGGCATAAAACTAGATCCAATTAACTTGGTTAATTTTTCCCAGTCGCAGAACGATCCCTTTAGGGAAGTATCTTGGACAACCCTAAAATTTCGGACCCCCGCCCCAGATTACTGCATGTGGAATCCGTGAGGGTGCTGTGGGAAGGAGCAATTTCCGTGTCTTTGGCCAGAAGTCCCTGGTTAATTGTCAGGATAAAAAACATCATTTCTTGAAAAATGACCATTTGACTCAAAAAGTTTGGGCAAATTTGGTGATTTCTCCCTAATGGTAGCACCTTTGGGGCTAGCGTTCGGCCGGGATCAGGTTTTTCGGGATCGGGATTGAAATTCTGAAGCTATTTTATTCCGTTTTTTAATATACTAGTTTTCACTAATTTTTGAACAAAAAAGAGGCTATTTTGAAGCGAACCGCTTATCAAATGCATTGCAAAACATGATAGGCAAGAAATTGGCCAGCTGCTGAATTAGCTAGCACTGAATAAAGTTGGAAAACTGGCTCACAGGAATAGCCAGAACATGGCAGATATCAAATTTGGCATGTGAAATTTTTTTTCCAATCCCGACCAAAATTGTTCGGGATCGGGACTGGGATCAGCTAATCGGGATCCCGACCGAACGCTATTTGGGGCTGACAATGAGACAGTTTTGAAAAAATGATCAGGTGCCAAAAATCAAAGAAAGCTGGGGCAGCGCTGATTCTGCTAGTGTTGGGGTGG
>JAQIWJ010000191.1:0-29518 GCA_034695185.1 Discolaimus major
GATTTTTCCATAATCATCAAGAATTTTCCTGCAGAAAATTAATTTTTCCTCCACAACAGCATTTTTTCCTGCCAAATAGTAAATTTTCCTGCCAAATGGATTATTTTCCTGTGAATGATGACTTTTTCCTGAAGTTAGTATTTCTTACTGCACACCAGTATTTTTTCCTGCACACTGGTCAAAATCTTCCTGCACACTGGTCAAATCTTCCTGCGGGAAAAATTACACGCCTTTTTGATTGCTTGTATTTTTCCGCATGCCTTCTTTACGTAGGGGGAATTCTTTGCCAGTAAATCCCTCGAATTGTGTAGATTTAATTAGCCTAATTAGACATGTTCACTAACACGGCTTTTTGAGAGGAAGGTCATGCAGGTGTACTGTAGAATTTCACAATTTTTGTGATTACTGACAAAACATGGCTACAGTGTTCATAGGAATCACTTTCAGGCGCTTCTGATCGATCGCGTAATGTTTTCGGATCATTTTCCATGCGTAAATCTGTTTTTCGCATCAATATCCCCAAAAATGGGTGGAGTCGAAAATTTGAAAAAATTCGAATTTCAAGCCTCCTGTTTGGAGGATTTCGGAAATTTTTTCGCCTCAACATCGGGCGGGGACCCGAAGGCCCAAAATTTTGCACGGGGACCAGCATTGATCGAATAATTCATTGCAATTTTTAATACATTTACCAAATTTCAACAAAGGCAGTTTTTAAAATCCATAAAATGCATATGCATGAAGATGCTCAAAAAAAGCGACGGGATAATCAACATGCAGGTAGCACCATGAACCAATTGAAAAACTGCATAATTACACCCTCATTATCACTATGTATACAATAAATACGTACGACTATTGCGCAATGAATTTTTAAAAATTCCTGTACCGTATATGTACGCAGATCCAAAAAAACGAACGGGAGCTCATATTTCTTCCAAATATAAAGCTACTAATTCAGCTGCATCCGGTCGTTGCATAGCGTAGAATAATTGCATCAATTGCACGGCCGCTCGTGGACCTCGTTCTCGAGCTTCCCAGAGTAGGAGAATCTGAAATTGCGCAATTTTAGTCATATCGCATTGCCACGCGTGCATTTTTAACCAGTGAGATTGCGCAATCAGCGACTCGCACTGTTCGCCAAATTGCGCAATTTTGCAATAAATTCAAAGGACCGCTTACCAATTCCGTCGGCGATGGCCTGGCGGCGAAATAGGGTAAATAATGATCAACCGCTAATTGCCGCGCGAACATACGCCAATCGTTTTCTCGTTCATTCGGTTGATCTAATAACTGGCCGATTTGATGCCTCAATTCGGATGATAATCTAAAATCCAATACGCCATTACTGATATTATTCAAATAATGCCAAAAATCAATATTCACTTTAAAGCTAACATACGCCGTTCCAATCCATAAACGTACGCGGGCCAATCAGCCGTCGTATCGATGGCCAATACGCATCTGGATCCGGTCGCGTCGCCTTTCTGATACACGATGACTCTGGCCTGGATCCATAATTGCTGTTGCCTCGCGTCCGCGTTGTCCATTTGCGCGGTCCAACGTTGCGATTGGACCGACCCTCGTTCCAAACTCCGTTCCGGCGTACTATGCGACGGCGCCGAGGTTTCCAACGCGAAACTGCAATGTAACGGCGGCGATCCGGACGTCGCTGCTCCGTTGGCCGGCCATAAATGCGAGGCGGGTATTTCTTGAAAATTGGCACCGTTCCGTCTCCTCCACGAAGGCGTCACCTCTTCCATACATAGGCATAAATCCGAGCCCGGTTGCAATTGGAATAGCTGCGGTTCGCAGGCCAATCGTCCGCCGGCTCCGGATTCGCGTTCCGCATTCAACGCCCGACGTACGGCCGTCTTCGTATCGTCCACGCAATAAATACGAATACTACAGTCCAACGGCGAGACGAACGCCAACAATCGACAACGTTTGGTCACGTTGCATTGTTGATTCGGACCTTGGATCGTGGTTCCGTTCGGAGACGGCGTATCGTATTCGCCGACCAATACGAATCGACTCAACGTATCGCTCAATAAATGCACGCAATCCGGATCCAATTGGCAATAAACGGTCGTATTCAATGTTTCTCGACCAATCACGGCGCTCGGATGCCACGAATCATCGCCCGTCGATACGGAGAATTGGGATGGTTGAAATTCCTGATTTTCTCTATCCTGAAAAAACCGATACGATCAGTGCCAGATAAGGAAAAATCAATAAACGCATATACTTTATCGTCCAATTTCTGATCGGATTCGTAAACGGCCATTCTCCAACCACCGTTCATGGACGTCGAAGGCATCAAATGAGCGCAATGATCGAAAGTTAGCACGATCGGTTTTCGTAAAGCTAATTCCATCGGACCGCACCAGACGACCGAACTCAATACGGCTTTGTGCGAATGTTGTTGATCGCGCGGCGTTGCCGAACACGAGTTCACTAATCTCGGCGTCATATCCGGAAGTACAGCCAGGAAGATTTCCGCCCTTCGATCGTGGGCTACGGCTCCGGGAGGGACGAGAAGACTGACACCGTAATCGGGTAATTGAAGACATCCACCTTCCGAGCCCATACGCGTCCACGTGGCCGGGATATCGGGCGGAATAAGCGTAGATAATAGGCATGGCCGTTGATTTTGACCGGGATCCATCACGTACGGATCGTCCACCGTGGCGTAATTGTCCTCGGTCGTACAATGACTTCGATCACCGCTCGAATCGCTGTGTTGAGCTGACCCTGAAACCAAGGTCACTTATATTGCTTGACCAGCGATCAATCAAACAGTTGCGCACTTACATCCGCCAGAAGTCAATAATCCGAGTCGACTTTGATCCGATTTCAAACTGGAAGGCGGATGCGCCGAATCGTAGATCAATAACGGCGCATTCCGCGTCAAATCGGGCGGTAACGCGCAACCGCTTCCGGATCTAGGCGTACATTTCCCATTCGTCAATGCCATACTGATCTTCCCATTGGTAGTATTCTGCACGATCACGTGTTGCGCTCGACCACATCGCCCAACACCGTCGGCGGTCGAAACAGTCTCGTATTCTTTGTAATGCGTATTTCCGCACCGATGACACGACGCGCGTCGACGCATTAGTAAAGCGAATAAGACGAAGAATACGATTATGAATACCACAGCAGCCGCGCCTAATCCCGTGTACATGGCTAAATTCATTTCCGCCGACGATGATGACGTCGACGATGGACGACCATTGTTCGTATTACTGTGAAGACTAGTCGACGCTTGACGATGACCTGAAATATTAGCTCGTATTAGCTGCAATGCCATGGTTTTGGACATTGCTACAGGATGCCTGATCACGGATCAGCTAATCTGTAGATTTTGCCATCACCTCATGCATGGCCAAAATGCTACAGTATGCCTCAATTTGAAATTTCAAAATCAGAAGCTTTCCATCAATGCCCGGAATGCTACCGTAGGCCTCAGTTTTGCATTTCAACAGCGCTTGATTTTTTGAATTTTCAAAATCTGCATTATCCATATATGTGGCTAAACCATTGCTACAGTATGCCTGCATTTGAATTTTCAAAATCTGCATTATCCATATATGTAGCCAAAATCACTGTTACAGTATGCCAAATTTTCAAATTCGCTTCTGCTCTAGTGAATATTTCAACGACCTCGGCGGAGGGCCAAAAAATATCGCCAACATAATATATCAATCACTTACCAGCACCCTGGCATAATTCACCAATTGTACAATTCCTATATTCCTCTCCCTGACCGACGCATGATAAACCTCTATTCTTTGGCGCAGGATTATCGCATATTCTCGTCCTCTTTTTACGACATATAACCACTGTTGATGTGTCGGTGGCCTTTTTCGAATGACCAATTACAGTAGGACCGATGTCGTATTCATCATCTTTCTCAATTGATGACGAAGACGTCGCAATACACGGACTCCAATCGGACCTGAAAAGACAGATTCTATTCAATGCCCATTTTCTGAAATCCAGTGATCATAACAGCCAAGATGACCACTGTCCATTAATCGGACAAGAAGGCCCGGGTGTGACACAGCAACCAAAGATGACCACTGTCCATCGGACAGGGACATCAATCGCAGCGCGTCCAACTCACCAAGGTGACCATTGTCCATTAACCGGACAGGGTAATTCGCAATCCATCTCTTGATCAGGCGAACCTTCGCATTGCTGACCACCGTTGGCGGGCGGTGGTTGATTGCATTTTCGTTGACGACGCAATTTTGGATATGGAACTAGTAAACGCGATTGCTCTTCGCAATCTTCCGGACATTCGCCATTCCAACTGCTCCATTCCGACCATTGACCATTGACTGAAAATGTCCCTTCATAGATTTGGTCATTTTTTTGGGGATCAAATCACTTACCATAAATAGTGACATTGGCTGGTTGCGATAATCGATGATTAGCTACATTCCGAGCACCGCAAGTATAGAGACCGGAATCGGTGGCTCTAGCTGCGGCTATGATCAACGATCCATCGTGGGCAATGATCACATTCGGATCGGCTCTGGCTTCGATTTCGTGACCATCTTTTAACCAATAAACCTGCAATTTCAGCTTGCGATTATTTCGCAATGAGAATTTCGAAATATGCCTTACTTCCGGTTTTGGTTCACCATCCGGCGGTGTACATCGCAACTGAACCATACTCGAAACCGGTTGCCTTTCCGAGGCCGGTTCTTGGAAGAAATGCTTGGATAATGCTGAAACGAAGAAGACTGTCATTGCGGTGTTTGAAAATTGCGCAATTTTTTTCAAGTTCGCATTTTGCAGTGACATATTTGCTATGATCGCACATTGCGCAATCTTGGACAGCAGTCATATGTATTTGCAAATTGCGCAATCTTGGAATGGAAACCTCGCACGATTATCAATTGCATAATTACTGGCCAAAATCTCGTGTGTGACAAATTGCGCAATTTCAACCAAGATATTACGATCCTAATTGCAGTCTCAAAAATATACAAGCAACTCCTACAAAAATCCTATCCAAAATCTCAATACGGCTAAAAACTCGCACATATCATATCCAAATTGCGCAATTCCGATGAAACACGATAAAATCGTATGTTATTTCTTGTTTTATAAAGCAATATTCCCTCGGAATATGTTATTTATCATATTCTTGGACTGGACGTCTACGAAATCCGTTCCATGCTATTCGATGGCACGCAATCATCCTGGCCATTTCCCCCTCTCCCTCTCTCTTCCATCCCTCATGCCAAAAATGAAGCCAATCGTGGAGGGACAGGACGGATGCCGTTCATTTGTCATTCATCTTATCTAATCGGGTCTGGCTTCTTTTGGCCCGTCCGATTTTAGCATTCGACTGGGGTTCAATGGCCAGTTACGAAACATGAAGCGCATGTTTTTGGGCATATTATTTATGCCCATTCCAAATATCCAGCATCAACAAGCCACGGGTCGATTTTAAAAGTATACAAAGAGACATGGGGCGTTTATAAACAAATTGCCACAGGAAACGCCCCCTATTGGTCATCAATATTGCATCAAATGCTAAACATCCAAGCCCCCTTTGGCTTTTATCCCTTATCTAAAGGAGGCATAGAGAGAAGAAGCCGAAACCAGAAAAGGGAAATAGATGGAAACCGAGATGCCTATCTAAAACGCAGAATTGCATCTTCTCATGCTAGGGAAATAAGCAGTCTAAAATTCTAAGTCCCCTACAATCCTATGCAAAGCGCCCTTTTTTGGCATGTCAAAATTGGCGATTCATTGAAGCAAAGAAAGGGGGGCATTATCTGTAAAAGCGGATCAACTAGCTGATTCACTATTAATAACATCCTGCCTCCGAATGCCTAATTGGCCAATGGCCTTATCTTTTCTTGTACCACCCTGCGGTGCATAAAATGTATAGAAAATTTTACGCTTCCTTTGTAAAATACGAGCACGGTGTCTAGAAACGACACCCCGGAGATGCGTTCGTAGGAAAATAAAGAACACTGGATTCATCAATTAAGAGACGATTGTTTCTAAGGCATAAATCCCATTACAGATGCCTAAATAAGATTTGCGGCTAAATCGAAATTGGCCCTAGAAACCCCACATCGGATTTACATGCATCCAATCCGTGTGTGGGATGATTCAATGCCAGGAAATTGATGACAATTACTCCGCCCTTGTCCAATGCTTTTTTTAAGTACACGACCTTCCCTAAAGTCATGCATCTTTCTCAAAAATCATTGAAATTTTTATTCTATGTCCACTTTTCCATGTCCATGATGAAGGCAGTCCAGTCGCAACATGAGAGGGGAAAGTAAATGAAATCAAGGTTTTCATTCAATAAGACATGATCGGTCACAAATTGGCCGGATTACGCATAGAGGGAAAATCCATTCCTATCCTTTCGCCTGGACCGAGAATGAAAACAGGCATGTACATATGTGACATTTGATCATTATCCAATGGTCGCCCCCCCCCCACGAAAACTCAATAAACTCATCCTAGGATCCTGATGCAGTCAAAAGATATATGTAAACGAGTTAAAGGGGAAAAAGGGAAAATTCTATTCTATCAAAGGCATCAAATCTAGGCCTATGCATAAATAAACTAGGCAGAAATCGTGCGTGACGGCCAAATGAAACGCCTCCACGACCTCGGACACGCATGGAATAGCCCGGAGGCTAGTTCAAAATCCTCTCTACTTAACCACCAGGCCTTAGAAAAGTTGCATTCGCAAATGATGCATTGCATCACTGAATAAGAAATAGCGCAATTATGCACTTGCATGCTCAATTTCTGCAATTGCGCAATCTACGAATACTGTACTTACATGCGATTTTCACAGTGGCTTTATCGCTTTTCACACCGAAATTTCCACCGGTATTGGCGGTTTGAGATTGCCCTGTACCGGAGGTGGCTGAATTCGTAGTGTAAGCGTAACATTCGCATCCGATTCCGTGCGAACCAACGTTCGGTCTGTGAACATTGACGCTGGCTTCCAAATAAGGCAATTCGGAGACGGCTTCTATGCCGTGCCTCAATTCGTGCTCTTCTTGGCGTACCTGAAATGTGGATTTGGTTAGATATGCTGATCACGTAGTGATTAGGGCTGATCACAAAGTGATCAGAGCTGATTTTGGGCTGATTGCAACGCGATCAGAAGCGATCTAGGTTGATCATAAAGTGATCAGAAGTGTTCTGATTAATTCCAAAGCGATTTGAAGTGATTTGGAGCTGATCACGCTTGATCAGCTGATCAAAAGCACTTATACCCGGCATACTGTAATGGCCATGCATTGAACAGACGCTGACCCTGGGAAGTTTTTGAAGAATCGATCATAAATATGCATCCACGGGAGGTCCAGAAAACTTGTACATACATCATTATTCACGTTTACCCTCTGTTCTCATGCCGCCTTCCACTCATCATGCACCTGTTACGTAGTTTTTCAAATCTCGGACACACTGAATGCATTCAAAAACCGCATCTACGCTTTTCCGGTCTAGGCTAATAACGGTATGTTTTTGAAGATTATTTATGTAAAGGGGTGGTCAATAGTGGTCAGTATTGTTTACATTCAAAGCGATAATCATGAATTGGCATGGGCGTGGGTGCGTGTGTGTGGTCCGTTTGACCCGCGTATCTATTTCCGAATCACAACGATTGATGGTGTCCATTTCTGGTAAATACGGAGAAGCAAATGCAAGCAAGCGAACGAATAAATTCACGCTATGCCATCCAATGCGCATACAAGAGACATGGGATTTTCAAAACCACCTGTCCAGTATGAACATGGGAATGAAACGTTCATTACACCCGCGTTTCCTGCTAGAAATCACTCTCCCCCAATTTATGGCAAATAATATAGAGAAACGGTCGTAAATGAGACTCGAATTTCAGCAAGGGAAAAAAGGCCAGGTGCTACATGCATCGGATAGTTGAAGCGTGAAAAAAGGCATACCGCCTCCCCCGAAAATTTGGAAGGTCCACGTTTACGAGGTCCATTAAAAATAACATGGATATACGACACCAGTAGGACGAAGATAAGGGATAGGCCTCTCAACACGTAAGAGACAGAGACAATGGATCTGGAAATGCTTGACGCAATACAATTTGGTCATTGTTTTGACCTCTCCAGAGCTCCTTCATATATAAGGAGGAGCAGACGGTCGGGCGGCGCTCGAAATACGTAATCCTCATGCACTGGGCACATTCATTGGTCAACCAACGACCACATGCTAGCTCGAGATCACTTCAAATGACCAGAAGGGAAATACAGTGGACACGCGCAGGTATATTTTTCCACCACTGGTCATTCATCATACATACCCATTCTCCGTCGCACTTGAAACTAATCCGATCCGCATATATTGCACGGCACGTCAACTTGGCCGGTCGATTTCGTACGATATAAGCATCTTCCGGTGCTTGAATTAAGACCGGACGCCTGATTTCTTGCATGGCGACAACACCTGCTTCCGCTTGACTGCTATTCGTGAGCAGGAAATTCGGAGGCGGTGATGCAATGAAATCCCACCAAACGCTACGATCCGCTGGCAGTGTGCTTACGTGGTCGTCTGAAGAGAAAAATCATCGTGTCAATGCGGTTCAGCAATGGCAGATTGCGCAATTGCAATGTAGTACCAGTATGGAGCAAATATTGCGCAATTCGAAACCAGGCGAGCGAGGGGGAGTTATAGCTAAAAATCCAAGGTCCCACCCGGTGCTGACTGATGGAAATTTGATCCACATCTATATGCGAAGCCAGTTTCAAAAATATCCCGAAAATTTTGTTTCCCCTATCTTTACAGACACATCTCCTCGGACGAACGGTAACATTTCCTGAACAAAAATCCCCCGGACTCGTAAACGGTTCTCTCGCCGCCTTTACGAGTGCCAAAATGTGCCATGCTCAAAGTTTTCGAATTCCTGCTGGTCGAAAAAAAAACCATTCAACAACTACTATGTAAAATAGCCTGGTTGAAAAGGCGTGAAAACTTTCGCTGGAAACTCGGAGCAAGTAAAATGAGAACTGGTGGAGAGAATTGGGAGCAATATCTATCTAGCCGTCTTCATCATGGGGAAGGCGGTTTTTGACAGAAATGTCCATCTACGTATACACATAAGGGCTGAATGTGGGCCAATGTTCGATCTCGTATATGGAAGAAGTCCCTGGCTCAATTTTCGTGCATACCACATCTGCCATCCCCCACCAACCACTACGACCATTTATAGTCATACTCACTCTCTTCCATCCTTGCTGGCCAAGAAATGTGTAAGAATAGTAGCAGTATATTTGCATCAATTTTATACGGCCATCATAATATAGGAGAGGAGGCAATTTGAAAAGCATCTAAAAACGTCTCCACATTTTCCACACGAATGGCAGCCTTCGTTTCTCTTGTGTTATTGAAAACGAAACCGACGATCACGAATACCAAACAAAGGGGCGAGTGTAAAAATTTCAAAAACTTTCCCAGCCAGGCTTTTTGGGCCAGCCAATGTTAGCATCAAAAGCGTGTCCGACGGCGAGAATAAATGAGCGAATGCAAAAATGCCCCGTTTTCCCTCACCAAACCAACCACGCGTATCCGAGACTGACCATGTCCAATAAATTTTGTCCGAACATCGTCCATGCCTATTGGAGCACGAAAACGGCGATTGCAGCGCCCCTTTCTCCCTTATACGGGCATGAATAAATTCAAATCCTATCCCCCCCCCCTGCAGCACTCTAATGGCTAATCGTACATCTTTGCAAACATGCTGTAAAAAAACTAGGCTAGAAACTTTCGAGTATTACCAGACGGCCGAGGCGAAAGGGGCTGGATAGTAGCTTTGGAAAGGCTGTCAGAGGCTAGTACGGAGGCGAAACTTTTCGACCGGCTTGAAGGCGAGGAATGCCCGTCATCAGAGCTCATTGACGAAGCATTTGGGAAAACTGTTGACAGCTGGTTCGAATCATTCTTCTTCATACGAGCCAGCCAGCCTTAGCCAAGGCTAGCCAGTAGAAACTGCGGTTAGACCCCTGGGCGAAAAGAAGAAAAGCTAACATAGAAAACACAGGGGATCTAAACTTTTAAAAATATGATGGGCAAATAGAAATAGCGTTTCTAATCTCTTGTTTGTACACGTTACGCTCGAGATATAAGCTCCGCCTGGACGAGAAGGAAGCTGAATTTTAGCTTTGGTCAAAGCTGAATAAACGTCCAGGAAACCAGATTCCTGGCTTCAGTTCAGAGGCCGGGTTTAAATGGCCGACATGAAATCGTTTTGACCGGCAGCTGGTATCGGGATTTTATGCTTTTCCAGCCAACGTCCCCCCCCCTCTGGCCAGATTTCTAAACGTCACCTGGTCATGTATTCTCTCTCATTCTCCAACTGTCAATGTCAATATTACATATTACAAGGCAGGAAAACTGGTTTAACGACTCATAAAAATCGAGTCTATTTTCCGAAATTCAAACCTCATCTTTCATGTCAATTTGCATGGTACTATTAGTAGCTAGGGAGAAAAATCAAAAATAACTGCTATACAATATGGCGTATTAAAATTCGCAAAGATTTTTCGGGGGTACTGTAGAATTCGAGTGAAAAAATGCTGGCTAAGCGTAAATCATTTTCCAATGGTCATCATGGGATACTGTAGTTGGCCATGGGCCGGGTTATTCGAAGGACTTGAAGTTAAAGTCCGACTTTAAGATAAAGTGGACTTTAGAGGCCTGTGGTCAGGTATAGGCTAAAGTTCACTTTAGGGAGTTAAAGGACCTCGCCAGGATCTTTAACGGTGGGCTCGGGATTACCTTTAACTTTAAGTCCTTCGAATAACCCGGCCCATAGCCAGTCATACTGTAGATATCCAACGCACACAAAATTTCAGCCATTTTGCACAACTTCACAATGCCCTCGTCATTTGATGAAGACTGGAATTCCAACATACTCGAGTACCCATCCACTCAGCGAGTTGCCACTTTTACACCTCGCAAACCCTTTTCAACCGCAAACGAAAAGAAAACACGAAAACAAATACAAGCCACTTCTGCGGCCATTCATTTCAGTGATTCCAAACTTCAACGCCCCTCAAAGAAACGCCCGCTAATGGTTCTAAACGAGGCTTCTATTATCCATTTCTCAATCTATTTTCTGACTTCTCCTGGGCCGCCCTGGGACAACGGTTGAAGACAGCCGTTCAGTGACATGCAGTTTCTGTATTGGCTTTTAATGAGCGACAGGAAGCCTTGGAGCAATTTCACAAGAATATACGACATATTCCTGGGAATGAATGAGTGCCATGGGAAGAAATTCGAAGCTCCTTGCGACAGTTGTTACTCGTCAACCCAAGCACGAATTCTCAAACTCAGACAGCGTCTCTGTCGAGTATCCCATTGAAAATGGCTAGTATACAAAAACGCAATATGGGCTACCGTTTTGAAAACTCCCGTTTTATACATACAATGGACATGGATGGAAAAGTCAACGTTGGCTAAAGTAACTGGACCCATTTGTTGACAATATAATATGAAAACAAAACCGCTCCTCCCCCACCCTTTTGCCTTTGACCATAGCCTCCCCCATGGTCAATGTATATATTTTATAAAAATGGTTCACTAACGATGTTTTCAAAAAAGCCACCCGCTGACGACCCCAACGCATGCGTTTGTCTAGTCCAATAATAATCATGATAATGAATTGAAAACATTTCGGCATCGATAAAGGCCAAGCTGCCACCAATGCATCATTCGACGATGTACTGGTCAGGTTTTCTTAGAATCGAAAGAAAACAAGCCTCCAATGTGAAAACTAAAGCTAACACTATGCGATGAGGGGGAGAAAGTGCATCTTTCTAAAAGCGTGTCGTAATCGAAATGGGATTCGAAAACTGTTGGGCCGACAAAGTAAACAGCTCAAGTTACTAGCTAATGTCCAATTCGTCTTGGCCAGCAAACTTCGTCTTCCCCCTTCCCCATGTTGGCTGATGAGAATCAATTTTTCTATACAGCTTTCAGGGTGGTCGAAAATGTTTTATCATTGACATGGTCAATGTGCATTATTTGCATGCCATCTAAATCAGATATTTATCCGACAGGAATTTCAAGGGTACAATTAGAATCAGCATGATCGATTATTCTAGAAAACTTATTTGTGGTACAAGTTGCATACAAAACGAAATGTTACATGACTTTCGAGGTATCAAAATCCGATCATTAGATGACCTGATGGTATAAGAATAAAAATGATCATATTTTCGGTATAAGATAAGCATTTTGCTTCTTTTGGCTTTGTCAGATTTCATCTATCACTCTTATTAAAAGGTGATCACAAATATCGATTTCTGATACAAGCCTGATCGATCGATTTCGACGACGCCATTCGATAGAGCATGATCGATGATGCAGGAATTGTGTCCACATGACTTATTTTGATCTGTTTTCTGCAACGTAATCATCGACCAAAGATCATGTTCTAAAAGATAGCCACACTGAAATTTCGAAAATTGAATTTGTTACGATCGGTGCTTGAAATGCATACCTATTTCTTGGGATGACTGAACATGCGTATTCCAAAAATCACTTTTATTTTGCTATTTGATCACTATCCACAAACTTGATCAGAAATATCGATTTCCGATATATGGATCTTTGATCGATTTGAACAGCACCAGTTGATAGAGCATTATCGATTGTATAGGAATACGTGCTTATATATCGCCTCAATCACTCAGTGATCGTTGAAAAATCGATGGTAGTTTGCATGGCATACTGTAACCGCTCATATGGGATTTCGATATGCTTGATAAGGTGGCAATGGGTCAATTTACATGACCCATGGGTGGATAATCGGCTACGCTGAGTCCATTGATCATTTCCATTTTTCCATTGAACGTGTAATTAGGAAGTTGATCAGAATTATCGATTTTCGATATCGTGATTTTGAATTGATCAAAGCGTGATCAGTCGTAGAGCGTAGTCGACTGTACTAGTGCATGTGTCAGGGTGGCCCCCTATTCAATTATCATTAGCTAATCCATTCCTATTACAGTATTGGAAACTTCAGAATTTCAAACCTCTTCATGGGAGCCATTTTTGCACACAAATGCACACGAAAAGTATTTTTCAGTACAGAAAAGCATGCTGAAAATGTTTATTTTCGCGTACAATTAATACTGATCAAAGTTGATCAGATCATCGATTTTTGAAATATTGAACATATCCATTTTTGACTGATTTGATCAGCACTAAGTGATAGAACATGATCGATTGTACAGGAATACATGCTTACATTTCGTCTCAATTATTCAATGATCACGAAAAACTGGATCCTGATTTTCATGGCATACAGTAACCGCTATTTCCAAGCTGAATTCGTGATTTGATCAGAAATATCGATTAACAAAACTGATCACTTTGCGCTCACGCTGATATTCCCCTGATCATTTTGAGTGAGTTGTCATCAGTTTGGTCGATTCGTCACGTTTAGGAAAATTCGATTTATATTGGTCATCATGTTTTTTCCAATCCCATTTTTTAAATGACTATAAAATGGAATTATCCAATGCAATTTTCGTACGCCCAGTTGAATGTGCATTTTTCCATTACTCATGACGTAAGTCAATACATGAAACGTGTACAAATTTTGCATACTAGTGTGAATTTCAAGTTTTCTTGGCACATTCTTAGTAGAATTTTCAACATTTCCGACCTGATCCCCCCCCTTCTCCTTGGCTTCCTCAATATCCCTTTACTCTAGGCGAAGGTTTTCTTCTTGTTCTTGAAAAACTTTCTCCACGTGAACAGAACAACGAGGCAGCTGTTTGGGGGAAAAGTGACGAACGACTTTCTCTCTCCAGTTTCGCATACCGTCCATGACTGGGCTGGGATTTTTCTTCAGCTTAAAACTTCTCTTTCTGCCTTTCGCCGTGTGTGTGAAGAAAGGAATCCGGAGGTTTTCCCTGTAGGCAGGCTTCCGTTGGGGCCTAAACTTTCGTCAGAGCAAGGTTATGGAAACGACATTTTCCCACTCCTAGTCCAGTTTCTTACGTCTTTCTCTCAGTCTAGTTTTGGAGGATTCGAATTTTGGTGCAAAATGCGTCCGATTCGACGGTTCGGTAATTCGAGTGTTCTGACTGATCGATTTTCATCGAATAAGCATCATTCGATCGGTTTATCCAGATCATCATCTTATGCTTTACAAATCGACGATGATCGAAGGAAATTACATAGATTATTCGGTGCTAGTACGTATCATGCTGATACGGAAAAAGAGAATCGACGTTTGAATGATGCGGTGAAAACAGCGGAGAAACCGGAAGTCATTTTAAGTACGCCTAATTTTCAATTAATCTTGGATCGACGCAGACCCACTCAAGCTCGTCATTCGAGCGCGGACGACGCGATTACGCCCGCTTCTCCGATCCCACTCCTCGGGCCGCCGGCTAAAAGTGCATTAAAAAATGGCCATCGATCGAGGTGGTCATCGTTCGGACGCAGAACAGTCAGTTTCGCCGACGATAAAGGCTTGAAATTAGCCGAAATTCGAATGATCGATGGGATAACGGATGAATATTCGACGTATTCCTCCTTGAATAATACTAATAATCGACAAGCGTCGGGTTTCATAGCCGATTTCATACTACCGCCTTCGTATAGACGATTACGAGCCATACAACAATCGGATTTGACCAGTCCACCGTTGGCCTGTTCGCAAATCGCATTGGAATCGTACACGTGTTCCAGATGGAGTGCAACCGGCGTGATCGCGGTCAGAAGTACGCCCAGCACCATGGCCGAGAAACGGGTATTCGTACGTTACACGAACGACCAATGGTCAACGTCGACGGATATGGATGCTACGCTCATGACGCCGGATGATATTCGATCAATGTCTAATCAATCGATCGATCGATATTCGTTCACTTTACCTTTCCCATTACGCGCGCATACTGGTCTAAAACTGGAGTTCAAATTCGGCGTTCGAATGCCTTCCGGAATCGGTGGAGTTTTATCATCGGCCACGTATTGGGACGATAATAATGGATCCAATTATAGTTTTACATTCGTTTGATGATGCGAATATTTTTTCTTTGCAAAATTATCACGCCTCGAATTATGAATCGGGTATTATGCAAGACATATTATTTGAAAATCATGTGATTAGATGTTTTATGTAAAATTTATGGGCAGTAATATTTCGGGTTACTGTAACCGCTCCAGCTGAGAGCTTCCTGAATTGGCAACTGTGTAAATTTATGGCAAATGATCTTGAGGCATACTGTAACCGCTGCATCTGAAACGCTGCCCCAAATTTGACTGATCCAGCTTGACAATGTGCATAAAAGTTTTGGCATTTAATCAATACAAATAGCGCGTGTTTTCGTGGATCTATTATTCAACACGCCTTCATTTTGTAATTGGATAGCAACCATTACCTTTGCCCTCGTCAGGCCTAAATTTCGGCATTAAAAGCGTACTCAAATTTCCACAATACCATACTCCCGAAATGGCTTTCAAAATTTTACTCCTCATTTCTATGTTATCGCTCGCGTGTGAAGCGAATGAAAATGGAACATATTTTCAATCAATGTGGTCATGGGGAACGTCATTATTCTCGCAATCGGATGCATCGTCTCAAACTACTAGTTCCAATTCAACTTGGACACAAACCGTGTGGTCGTGGGGGTCCACGATCGGCGATTATTGGCAGAAAGGCACACATTTTGCTAGGCAAATCGGATTAACAGAGGGATGTGAACAGGTCACTTGCAATCCAGGTGATTATTGAAGGATTATCGTGGGATTATCCTTGTATCTTTGGTCTTTAATCCTGGATCTGATATCCCATTTATCCATAGTCTCTGGATCAATCATGATTCTGAGATTATCCCCAGCCTAATCTGAGGCGTGGATTTGAGATTATCCCTTTGATCCTGGTCCAAATCGGACCTGATTTTCTGAACAATCTCAAAACTCAGTCAATTTCAGGTCACGTATTATTGCGCAATCGAACATCGCCCAAAGTGATCGGCGATGGTTGCGGAAGTTTCGGCTGGTCATTACCTGATCAAATCATGATCGGATTCACCGTTTGTTGCGATATACACGATTTATGTTACTCGAAATGCGGAAGTCGTCGGAGTCGTTGCGATTCGATCATGCGATCGTGTCATATGGACGTTTGTCAAATGGTGGTCAATTTATTAGGAAATGATAGTACCATTGTTTCTGGTAAGATTCAAATAGGCCAGTAAAAATGACCTGGAACAATATAACCGCTAAATGGGAGGCTCACGTCACGTGACTCCACCCATCGGCTTTGATTGGCTATGCAGTAGTCGGCTTTCCGCCCTCTCATTTTCATTGGCTAGCCATACTGTAACCGGTGCTTTTTCAGTATGCTTACGAAACCGGTGCTTTTTCAGTATGCTTACGAACGGTTGATATTCTTTACGAAACTGTGAATCAATTCGGCTGCGTCGCGTTCAGAGCAGCCCAAGATGAACAATGTTATTGCCATCAGATCAGGACGCGTTGATATTTTTATAATTATGCAAATCAGATGTACTGCGCATGATGATTTATTCAAAAACAGTCCAGTTCATATGCATTTAGATAGTAATCTTGCGTATAATGGGCTCATTTTCACGTATCGTTCAAAAAATTGCACAATTTTGCATATCTTTCGTGCCTTCACATAATATGCGAATTCAAATTCCCGCTTCCCACGCTTATAGCAAAACGGCTGCTTTTGTTGCAACCGGTTGGCATCAAGGCCAGCTGGCAAGCATCAAACTTTGGAACAAGGAAGTCGCTGAATTCTTGTAAAATTCGTCCCCTTGATTTGTTTGATAGTGATCAGAATAATCTTATTCTGAAATTATGTCATCGTATGCACAACGTCGACGTCGATTCAGTCGTGGATTTACGGTGGACGGTTCCGGATCAGTATCGAAATATTCTCAATCGTTGCAAATTCCGGTTATTCCGCAAACGACGGTTTCATTACACGCGTCCGGACGTGCTCGTATGATTTTTCGCCTCGATCCAGCTTCATTCGAAGGCGTATTAATTACGAACGACGGCGAAGAGACATTCTCCATTACCGGATGCCCTAGTACGAAGATATTATCGGAAAATCAATCAAATCGCGTCATGGACGTGAAAATTACCGACGGCGAAACTGGACAATTATACGTGATTCAGCGCGTGGATTTATTACCGCCCATTCGAATGGACGAAGAAGAAATGGAAAGTGATGGAGAAATATTCAAAGCCGACGATTTCGACGAACCGAAATTTCGCACGTTATCCAAACCGTTGAAACCGAATTCGTTTCACGAACATTCGGAAATACCTCATTACGAATTACGATCGGAATTCTTGAAATTCTCGACGGAAGAGATTCTGGTTGGAAATCGAGCTGATAAAGAGATTCGCATGTTCTTGAATCCGGTTTTAGTCGGTCGACAATTGAACGTTCACGTCGGTTCGATGAATGTGGAATTCGATACGACCGTTACGCCTCCACCGACGCCGAATTATGGTCGATTTCGACGTCAAGGATCGTGCGATATCCCTGTGTGTGCGAATGGAAATAATCACGGGTCCACATCCGATGCTTGTTCCATCACTACGGATGCGGATATTAATTTTCTCATGTGAAAATATCGAAGGCATTGGGAATGCCTTATTTTAGGAACTGGTAGCTTAGCAGTGCCAAGCTAGTATCCGTCTGATGACCACGCATAGTCTCATGAATTTGTCTTAGCTCAATTTTTATATGCTTGTCGAAATTGCGCAATTTCTTGTAGCCTCATATGCCCCTGTATTTCAATGTTCATGATTCGGTTCATCCCCTTTTGACACCTTTCATGGTGCCTTTTTGGCAGCTTTTTATTCGTGTCAGTTTTATGCGCCGTTTTTTAGCACCAAATTTTCTAATCGATGCCTTATTCGATGTAATCCAAATCCATTTTATGTGCCAATGATTTTCTGGTGCATTTCTGGTGCGGTTTTTCGTAGTCGGGATCTGGCTGATCATACGCTTTATCTGCAGTCATGTTTGGTAATTGCATCGGCTTCTGTAAAATTTCATATTTACAAAGATCGAGTTTCCAAATCGCAAGAAAACATGCAAAAATATTGCAGATCATTTGCCGGCTGGGCGAGTCACGTGACTCCGCCCCTGTACGCTGATTGGCCACTGGGCAGGCGGTATTGCCAGGGTTACTGTAACCGCTGGCGTTTTGCAAGCAGTTTTAACAGCAGATTTGTTATCCATCAGGATTATTGACTTATTATTATCATGATTCCAGTAATGAACAAATAAATGCAGAATCGTCATTCAAATTAAATATGCGCAAATCTGATCATAGAAATCATCGTGATCACATGATGATCGATACTTATCCATAAGCTCATGAAGAATCACATATTCAGCAATGCCTTCTTGATCTTACGATTGACCCATTTTGATCTGAAATTATACATTGCGATTACAGTAATCCAATGAATATTCGAAAATGCTTACCATCAGTAATGGATATCCTTCTGACAGTGATGGATGCTTGTGCGGAATTTCGTTGACTATCCGTTGGTGAATTCGCTGGCGTAGATAATGGACTGACTTTATCCCGACGTCCTCGATTCTTGATGGTCACCAAAATGATGACCAGTATGATGACCAATAGAAACGTACATCCAACTGTACCGCCGATGATGATTGGCAATTGATCATTGGGTGCTTGAGCTGAAATATGTATTAGCCAATGATCACGGCCAAATCTGTCCAGAAAATTCTCTTACTTGGCTTTCTATCCACTTCCAATACGAACGTACTATTGGCATCGATGATCAGTGCATTGCCATTTGAATCCACCAATGCTAATTCGTCGTATTTGATCTGATCCAATAAAATCCATGCGGCTAATTCGGCCGTAATCTCCATTGCTGGATTTGAGGGCGGTTGTATTGTGAACGTCATGATTGTGCTACCTGAAAAAAGAAATCGAGGATTGCGCAATAATCAGACTGTAAATTGCGCAATTCAGACCTCTGCTAAATGCCATATCAATGATCCTTGATCTGCTGATATTGATCGACGTTGCCAATTGAGTGGTCAGCGTTGATACCAATGCGTCCGATCCACTTTTCGTCACCGTCTGATCGTAATCGTTCAATATTTTCAACGTGATCAATCTGGCTCTCATATCGTTTTTCAAGGCTAAAACATATGAACGGTAACCGCTGAAATTTCAGCCGATTGCATTGGTACCTCGTTTTACTGGTGAATAACTCAACGATTGCGACGCAATTTGCCATGCGATCACTGCTGATAATTGATCGGGTACCGTATTATTGATCCGGAAAATCAATTGACTAGAATCGGTCCAATCGAATCGACTGGGTGGTCTCAAGACGAAATTCAATATCCGTTGATCATTGGATTGGGAATTCGATCCGAACGCGTCGGTTGGAGGTTTCGAGATCTCCAAATCCACTATCCTTCTTTGCGACGTATTCATCCGTATGGCCAGCATATCCCGTGTGATATTCTTCCAATCACTGTCTTTGGCCAACGTGGTCATAACCGTATCGAAATTATCCACCGTAAAGGTGACTTTGATCGCCTGATTCGGGGCTATGATCGGTGCTGTTGGTGGTTGAGATTCGAATACGGCCACGTATCCGAACGCTCTGCATTGACATCCAACGTATCGTCGGCCATTTGAGGTGATTTTCGAGCCGATCATTTCGCATGTATTCGGCGACCAATCTTGAACTGATGGCACATACGATTTGCACTGAAAATCCGAGTGGATTAGTGGGCGTCCATGCTGATTTGAAGGGATTATGCTAATCCTGCATATCCATTATGATCAGATCTTTGGTGGATTTTCCTAATCCATATCATGCCACATGGAATACATGAATCAAGCTAATCCTGCATCCATGATGATAAAATCCTTGTGGATTATGCTAATCCTGCAGGATTATCATGCACTTACAGCATAATATCCAGTAGATCCATTCTTGATCAATGGTAATAATAAAATATATCGTTCCCAATCCGGTCTTTTTATGGACAATATCTCTTTGGACATCGGATCCACGAATTCGACCATATGCACATCGGTCAACGGTGTCCAGGATCCATTTTTGAATAAATAATCCGCAATTGGGGTCGTGCCGGATTCAGTGGATAGAAAATAGACGGCCGTTGCCAAACAGACTGAAGTGCATGTGCTTCGACCACCGTTGCATGGCCATAACGTGTAAGTTTCTTGTAATCCTGATCCGAGTTGTATCTGAAGAAATGGAGTTTGGATTGGAATCATTGGAATTATGCATGATTTATTGGCTTTGAACATACAGGTGTACTGTAACCGCTCTTGCACTGCTCATTTTCCGGCATTGGCAATCTTGACAGTGCAATGCAAATGTATGCATAATCAGAATCACTGACCAGTGGTCAACGACCTGCATCCGGCATTGATACTCACTTGAGCGGAATACTTCTGATCAATACCAGCTATACTGATATTCTTATTCACAATAGACGGATCCATGAATAAACCTCGAGCTTCGATGACGCATAACGGTTGCGATGATCCTTTCGAATTGACCATCATGGGTGATTGAGTTGCATCTCGACCGAAACACATTTGACTCAAAATTTCTTGCGTGCCTTTCAAATAGACCGGTACTGAATCCGGTTCACGAGAATGCGTGACAATTATTTCATAAGCTCCTAATAATTGGATCACCTAAATGAGAAACTGATGCAAATTTGGCAGTATTGCGCAATTTCTGATCACGTACGCTATCCGGATCAGGAGGCCCTGAATTTGCATTCATGCTTGTTTGCCTTTTCTTTCTCTTTCCAGTTGGATTATTGCCACCAACGCCCATTATGTTTTCTAAGCTTTTCACGGCTTCTTTCAATTTCGCGAGAATTCCTTCAGGTATTGATGCATTGGGTCGAAGTAAAAGTTCATTGGCAACCCGTGTGGCCGCAACCAAATCTTCTTGGTCACTAAAAATGACCACGCTTAGGTACTCGGGAACTTCAAGATCAATTTTTGACCTTACCTAGCTGGTGTCAATCGACCCAAAACATGTGCGGCCACTGCTCGTGTCGCATCTTCCGATGCTTTAGCCAAACGACCGCATTTCTCATTCACGATTGCTTCCATTTTCAACGAAGCACCGAACCCGTTCCCTGCGAGAATAGGGCTAAAATTTTAAAATTTCACAGCAGCCATGCTCTTACCATCGGCTAAATCCGTTTGGATTTCACGAATTAGATCATCCACGGCTATTGTTAAATTCTCAAGTTTCTGTACTTGGAACGGTTGAGTGGGGGATATCGATTTTGTACACGATCCGTATAAATCGCATACTTTCACCATCGATTGATAACCGATCCGATTGCATGTGGGATGAGAGGATTCGGCTAAATATGGTCCGATTAGTCAAGCTATGTGGATTAAGCATGCGGAGATTGTGATACATGCATTAGCAGGTGATTATCACGCGGATTAGCCAGGGATTAGCCAAAGAATTAACCAGATTTTTGTACCTGATGCCAAATACAGGCTCAATTCTTCAACGGAACTGGGTGGATACCACATATCCACGGCCTTTCCATCAATCATATGAGTTCTGATACCGAATTCATAAGAAAGCGGTAATTCATCAGTGTGATCAACATATCCTTTTGCTTCTAATCGTAATAATGTGGTCAATGCATTGATCACTGAATCTGTTGGGATTGTGGTCATCTGAAAATGCCTCTGGTCAGCTATGGTCAGCTGAGGTCTGACCACAGCAAAGGGCTGCAATATGCATGCACCCAACATAGGCTCTCCTAAGCCCTTTATCCGCTCAAATCCACTTGCACCTTTACTGGGCTTTCCTAAATCCCTTTATCCAGCCAATCACTTACAGTCAAAACTCCGCCAGTCGGTGGCTCATTGGTACGAAAATCCAAAAACTCCTCGCCCACTAATCCCGACCGAGTATTTGCCATGATCCGAACAGCATAAAGCGTATTCGGTGCTAATCCAGCCCAATCCGGATATTCTGCTGATTGAGCAGGAGGTATTGTGAACGAGAATACATATCCTGCTTGACCAATTGCAGAAGCTGGCACATTTAATTTTGTGCTTTTTATTAAATCATCTGGTAATCGAACGGTGCCATAGCCTAAAAAAGGGCGTGCCTGATTGATGTCCTAGATTTTTTAAGTCCTAATCGAAGCCTGGGATTAGACTCCAATGTGAAATCATTTTGCAATGCTTGAAAATCACCTCGCTTTTCCACGAACGAAAATATCACAGTCATATTCTCCATGGAATAAACATTGGCTTTGAACGTAATCGGCTTCTCGACGCTTGGCCTTTTTCCAACAGAAGGCAACATATCGACCAAAGGTACTTTTCCAGCTACCAAATTGACAGTAACCGTGCCCTTTTCATGGAGGCTGCCACTTTCCACAGTATCGGTGAAATTATACGCGCCGATATCCAATGTATCGGCTGGTATTGTGATCATCGGTAAATTCTTATTGAATGCTTCTTCGAATAATAATAATTTGCTAGAATTCGATTGTAAATAACACGCTCCGGATCGAGTGGGATCGGTTGGTGACAACGTATCCAAACGGGTGCACGTCCAAGTATGCTCCAAATGCTAAATTATCCATTTTTACATTGATTTATGGGTTGATCATGATGCGTACTTGTGATTTTCTATTCGGATCGATGGACGATGATCCGTCCAGAACTAAATCCTCGGCAATGCCTTGCTTTCGTGTGGTAGCTCCTAATCGTACCCAAATCGGATGCGGTTCAAAAATTATATTCAATGTGCTTTCTGCTGTGAAATTTCGATCATTGGATTGATCGTAAATTGCTGAAACAAAAATCAGTCATATATACAGATTTTATGATGTCATTTGATGCAGAAATTCTTTCTGTACAAAATATAGGTGTCCATTATGTTTTTTTTCAAAATGCATCATTCTTTGACAATTATTGAAAAAATGATGGAGAGCATTCTGGGCGGTTACAGTATGCCCCACGTAAACTAACTCCGCCTCCTCCTCCTCATTGGTCATTCATAAAAGCGTACCTCGCACTTTCACTTGTGCCATTTGACCTGGTTCCACGTCATTAGCAGGTAAAATGAAAATCCAATCATTGCCTGTACTGATCACTGTGCCATTCATGATCACTTCCCAGTAAAACTGAAAAAACGTGTCTTTCAACATTCAGTTGAATATTGTGATTTTTGCATACCATTAAATTAGTGGTCACCGGTTTAATGACATCACAGCTTTTCATTGATGCCGATGCTCGTAATTGACGTTTCGATCCGCACCTGACCGGTGGATCCAAGCCCAAAATATCCACTCTCAATTGATTATCAGTAAAATTGCCGATACTCAAATGAAATTCGCCCGAACTGCTGCATTCGTTGAGGAAATTGCACGCAACCACTGTGAATGTATACGAGATATCTTCATTCAATATGGCCATAGATATTATGAGATTATCAGCGTGTACTGATTGGGGTAATTGCTGAAGCGGTATCGGGATTAATATGGGGCTCTTGTCTGATATCTCTGAAAATAAGGCTATGTCAAATGCTTTTCGTGGGCATTGTGTGAAAGCTCACTTTCAGCTTTTATCACTGACCACTGATAAGTCAATGGTCTACCACCGTCACCGCTAGCTTTATGCACTGATAATCGAACTTGATCAGAACACGTGGACACCGTGATCGATGGCTCGATCGAGATGATCGGAATCAATTTTCTGTCCGGTCCAGAGATCGTGATTTGAGTATCCGATGATAAATAATCGAAAAATTCAGCATCCGCTTGACGGATTGCGTTCGTTTTGAATCGTAATTGATCATTAGCATTCAATTGATGATTATTGCCCAATGTCAAATGTATTTCATCAGCACTGAATCTGCATGTTGGTTGATCTGAAAATTTCGCGTATGATCCGAATTTTAAAATATGCTAAATTTGTAATCATACTTCCAAATTTCGAAATAACAGCATCCTCGAAAATTTGTTGACAACTTCCATTAGCTATTATATTCGTATCGAATTTCATCAGAATCTCCAGTGCGGAATCGCCGAATTTAGCGTACAAAATTTTCGGTGCTTTCGCTTTCACCTTGACATTCAATGGTTTTTGAAATGCTATCACGTCGGCCAATTGATCAGGATGATGAATGATTCGTAAATCCAAATTCCTCGATTTGCTTACTGCGGCCAATGTACAATAGGCTTCTTTGGTCGATCGAATTTCTAATGGAAATACGAATGATTCTTTCGATTTCGGATCTTCTCCCAAACAGTACGGATCATGGGCCAGTGTTGGGATGAAATTACCGGTGATTTTTACAGTCATAGCTTGTACGGTGTCTCTGAGGAATATCGCGTTTGGTTCGGCGTAAAATAATTGCATTTCATTGTAATTAACCAAAGATATCAGTGATGCGTTTTCGGGGGCAAGAATTTCGAATCGATATGCTGATGTGCATCGTAAATTGTATGTGCCAGGTATATCGATCGAATCCCAATGCAATGTTAGCGTACAAAGATCTGTGCCGTTCAATTGTCCGATTTGAACGGGTAGGGTTAGATTCGTGGGGCCAGGAGTACTTGCACTGTTGAAATTCGAGATCAATGTTAGCCAGCAGCTAACTGGAGTCGATTGAGTGAGTCCAGTAGCGTTCAATTGCACACTAGAATTCATTGTATTGGCCACTTTTGGACGAACGTCGGACATGCGAGCACCGCAACCTGAAAAAGCGGTTACAGTATGCTAGGAGCGTTCTACGGATTCACTCCAACTGGCCAATCGGAGCATGTGGGCGTGGCTTGCAATGGAAAATTCCATTACCTTTATTATAGCTCTCATCTTTCGGATCCCTGCATAAGCCGCATATGTCCAGTTTCTTGCCACTATTTGGTTGACCGTCGCAACCAAGGCAAGCATTGGAACCATTGCAAATACCGCAAATGTCTTTACTGTAATTCTGCGGTTTACCGGTCCTGCCCAAAACGCATATTCCGCATCTGAAATGCTGATTATCAGTATGGCCTAGAGACTGATGATTTGAAAATTTACTCATTGATCACAGCTGTACTGTGATATTCACCATCGCACCCGCGTGGTTCGTTGAGTGGACTGCAATAAAAGTAAGGTTTGTGATGATCATGCAATTGCGGTCATGAGATGCAAGACTGCTAGTGTCACAAGTTTGTCAAACTTTCGCAAATCCAATTGCAAGCTTTGCAAAATCGATTTCAAACTTTGCATACTCAATGCACTCTCCGGAAGTGGTCCTTTGATAAGTGCCATTGCAAACGCCTCTGCAATCTTTCAATGCAGACCCATCTTCAGTGCACACACCGCAGACCCATTTGGCTTCTGAAAGACGCTTTTCAGTAAAAAAAATTCAAGCAGTGGCTGGAGCTTACTTCCGCGTGGTACGTGCCTACAATCTAGGCACTCATTCGAGCCTCCGCAAATATCGCATGAATCCATTTGCATCATTGAGCTCAATTTATTATCGCATCCGTAACGTTCTGCGCAAATTGTGATGCCTTCTTTGCTGATACCAAGATCGTTGCATATCTGAAAATTGAGGTTAGTATGATAACAGTAGTGATAAGAGCCTGATTTTCACAAGTGATAACAGCTAGATCAGATAAGTGATGGCAGCCCACAGCAGTGATCATGTCAGATCACAGGTTGATAATACCAGATCACAGCCCCGATCGAATCAGGTACAGACTGATCACTACAGCCTGATCACTGCCCGATCACATCAGATTACAGGCTGATCACTTAGGTCATAGCCTGGTCACATCAATGATCAAAATGCCCTACTTTGCATTCTGGTATATCCAAATTAGCCACCATGAGGCCGGATGATGCAGATACATTATTCGGTTTCCACCCGAGAAAAGACAATGTATTCTGTCTAAACGCATCAATGGCACTCCAAATTATCTGATTATTAGACGGCTTGAATCGAATTGTCGCCTTTGGGCTCAGCAGTAATACTTGGATTTGAGTCTAAATTCAAAAATCGATCAATACTGATCAATGGCTATTTTCAGTTACACTACCCTATCATTCAAATCAGCCATTATGAACGTATTGGCATATCCGCCGTTGGTCGCTTTACTTTGCTGTTCAACACGAAACAATTTCCATCCGGTTTTCAAACTTTCAGGAAAATCACTCCATATATCGCCTAGTTTGTATTGCCAGATACCTGAATCCGTGGATGATTTATGCGGAAGCTATGGAAGCCTTGTATTTTTCATACCTAAATTCCCAGTACCAGTGGCCAGTACAGCAATACCCATTGACCATGGGTTCCATTCGAGCACTTTATTCGAATTGCCGCCAATAAAAAACCGATCACCCAAATCACCCACGCTGAATCCATTTTGATATTGAGGATCAGTATCGGTTTTATACGGGACAGTCACGATGACTTTCGGTATTTGACCTTGGATTACTGTAGCGTTGCTTTTCAATTGCGGTCTCCGACCGTATGCGTTATCGAAATTTATCTTCAAATCTCCCGACGGACCCAACGATGATTCGGATATGGATACACCGTCCCAACATCGAACGTAAAATTCCAAATCCCCGCGTTGACCGGATTCTAATGGATTCGGAGGCGGTTTTTGTATGAAACGCAATTGATCACGACGATGCAAATAGATTTCCCCTTGTTCGTAAAGGATTTTCGTCGAATTCCCAGCTTCGTTGAATAGCCGAAATTCCAACGTAGCTATTAGGCCGTAATTGGCTTTCGGTTTTAAATATACGCCTGGTTCGAAATCGGCGGACACATTGGGTGCTGCTTGGTACATGAATTCAGCAATCTTTTTCTGCAGAGTCTTTGATTGAGGTAATGATTGGAATGATCGGTTTGCTGAAAGGAAGATACGCAATTTTTGAATTTATCCTACAGTATGCCAGTGGGGATCTTGTGAATTTTGCTAGGCAGAAAGTGCAGGCAGCATGGCTGGTATAATTAGGTATGCTGATTCGTCTCAAGTGCCGCAAATGACATTACAGTATGCCTCAAGACTATTAGAATAATCAGTCAAGCTGATTCCCATTGTGATGCGAGTTTGGAAAAACTGGATTTACCATCCTGAACATATTCTTTCGGTGTTAATCCGATCAATGTGATATTGAATATTTCTTGCACTTGTACAAACGGGACATCCGGTTCATTATTGGTGGTCGTATAAATCTTAGCCGGTTCAGCTTTCAATTGTAATCTGGCAGCTAATGGCAACGGCATGACGAATTTCAATAAGACCACCGTCTGCGAATCCGGTCCGTTCGGCTTAGCAGGCGTCAAAGTCAATTGCGCTAATCCGGGATTCTTGATATCCTGTATACGAACGGATGAAAATTCGCTCAGCAAGAAGCTGCCGTTCGCGGTGGCACGATTAGCCTCGGCCAAATTCAGCCACGCTGACATGGGGTCCGTTCGGAATGTCCAATCTCCCACTGAGGGCGAAATTTGGGCTTCCGATATCTTAAAACGGGCACGAGATTTTACATCCGCATGTGTAAGAGTGTAAAGCTCACTTTCAATGCACCCAATTCAGAGAAGTTCAATACTTTCTGTTGGAATAGACGAAATTCGAAATCTGAACTAGTATTTTCGTATACATCAGGCAAGAGCAGGTATTTCTTATTGATGGCATTCGTGTCGTCCAGAAGGAGCACTTTTGTGGGTGTGAGATCTGAAAAAAGTTCATGCTCGGACATTGGTCACTCTTGGTCACTTCCTAGACGAAGCATGGCTTATTGTAAGCTACAGTAATCTCACCTTGAGGTGCACCAAAACGAGGTTGACAAGCTGGCTAAAAAAGTAGGCCATGAATATTTTCAATCTCACGACGCCTGCCGAAAACTCACGTCACCAGGTCTGCAATTTGGATCAGGGCATAGTGAATTAATGATAAGAGATATGATAGTGATAATGATTAAGTGAAATTTCGGCATCATAAATCGATCTCCAATTATCCACCTGATTTCTTGTACATTCTAAGCAAGGACATTTTGAAGGATAGCTTATCCTTGAAACGATTTTTCATCATGACCACGGATAAAGCCAATATGGCTTTTCCTTTTCCAAGGTGCCCTTAAACGTAACATAGCAACCAAATTCGTAATCAAACAGAAATCGATGCGGTTTCGTTGGAGACAGATTCACGAATGTGTGCAAAGAAGGGTTTATGAATCGATCCCTTTTTATGGCATCCATATTAGATGCATCCTCAGAAAAGGCATGTTGGCAAATATTTTGGTCGTGAATTTTTTACGTGTTTTTCTTTGATATAATTTGTTTTGAACGTCGAGACGTATTTTGAAAAAATTGACTATGCTGAACTTTTGCAAGGGGCCAGCAATGCAGCAAAGTATGCTGAAATAGAAAAATCAGCCATGCATCATCCCACGAAACTTTCAGCACAGCAATTCGTCACCCACTTTTTGCTCGCACCTTTTATGATACCAAATCAAACATTGGTGACTTTTACATTGGCTATCATTCATGCAATGACGTCAACGTTTGCATACGCCTCTTCGCAGCTGAGTATAAAAGGTAAATCGATTTTGATAACGCGTAGGGGTTCACCAAATTCAGCACTACAATAAAGTGCTATCCATAAAAGGTGTTATCTCGAGTCAGTCACCTTGCTTCCAAAGCAAAACTACACTTTTTTGAAGACTCGTGCATGACTGATTTTCTGTTATGGAGTTCATAGCAAAAGCCAATCGTCAATTGAGAAAGGTATGATAGCTTCCAAGTCCCCCAGGCCTTCCAGGCGGAATGACCAATACCTCGATTTTCAGTCAGTCCACAAGACCTTCAAAAATGTGATGGCCACTTTTTTTTCAGTCCGTCAGTCGAACCAATGCGGATGAATATAAATCTACGGATATACCAAAATTATCAATAAATCCATCATCAGTGCCGGATTTAAATCTCCATTGCGCTTTTCATAACGGTCATTTAAAAGATCCAAGGCGTTTAGCGTGTTCTCATTCATTTTGTTACGAATGCATATCCGATGCATTGTCCAAAAGCAATCGAAACCGCCTCGTGTGTCCGATATGCGGAACCGCGCAAGAAATCGATCAAATGGATGATTTATATATCGATTATTCACTGATGAGGCAGCTGAATAATTCCGCCATCTCGGATGAGACGGATGAGATCGAACAGCTTTCCAATGACGTCAGCAGAACGTTGAGATTATTGAAAGAAGCTGAAAATGCGTGTGATGGGGCCATGGCTCAAATTCGTCAAATGAATGCTGACGTTTTGGGTGAGTCAAAATCTCAGTTTGGCATATTACAGTCGACTCTCGATATAGTGAATCTCGATATAGTGAACGCTATAGTAAAAATCGCGATATAGTGAACGCTATAGTAAAAATCGCGATATAGTGAAGGGTTTT